>PVIH01000322.1:346423-389052 GCA_004025045.1 Sigmodon hispidus
TTTTTTTTTTTTTTTTTTTTTTTTTTTTTTTTTTTTTTTTTTTTTTTTTTTTTTTTTTTTTTTTTTTTTTTTTTTTTTTTTTTTTTTTTTTTTTTTTTAAGATAGGTCTTTCTATGTAGCCCTGGCTGTCCTGGAACTCTAGACCAGGCTGTCCTTAAACTCAAGAAATCCATCTGCCTCTGCCTCTGCCTCTGGAGTGCTAGGATTAAAAGCATGTGCCACTCTGCTCTGCTCAACTTTGTTGCTTTTTTGAGGTCATCTCACCCTATAGCCTAGGTTAGCCCCAAACTCATAGCAGCATTTCTGCCCCAGCCCTTCAGTCTAGGATTACAGGTGTGAGTCTTCACGCTAGCTGGAGCAGCATTAAAAGGATGTCCAAGAACTGAAGCATCTCATCCTTAAGAGTTGTATTAATTAGCCATGGGCAGGGCTGACACACCTGTATTTGTACTTCTCTAGAGATGGCTGAGCAGTCCTACCCTTGACTTAGAATGACTATATAGAGCAACAGAAGGCAACATGTGCTTAGGTCAAGGTGGGAAGATGGATTATGCCTATTAAAAGCATAACTTGGGGCTGGTAAGATGGCTCAGCAGTTAAGAGCACTGGTTGCTCTTCTGGAGGTCCTGAGTTCAATTCCCAGCAACCACATGGTGGCTCAGAACCATCTTATAATGAGATCTGGTGCCTTCTTCTGGCCTGCAGACATACATGGAGGCAGAACACTGTATACATGATAAATAAATAAATCTTTTTTTAAAAAAAGCACAACTTCATCAACACACACACACACACACACACACACACACACACACACACACACACGATCTGGGCAGTCAAGCACTGTAGAGGAAGACCTTCTGGGGACTGTTGAAAACCTCTGAAATTACTAGATTACTAGACTACGGAGAAAATAAACAAGGACTCATTTGCCAAAATCAAAGAAAGTGCAGGAATTTGAAAGAGGTGCAGCTTCTGTGGAAAATCTGCTTGTCTTTTTTTTTTTTTCTAATATTTTACTTTATGTGCATGTATAACTGTGTAAGGGTGTCAGATCTTGGAATTACAGACAGCTGTTAGCTGCCATGTGGATGCTGGAAATTGAACTCAGGTCCTCCAGAAGAATAGTCAGTGCACTTAACCGCTGAGCCATCTCTCCAGCCCCTGCTTGTCATTAAAAGGCATCTTCTCGAATGACCTCCGGTGTACACCTGGCCTAGACCTCTCGGTCTCTCCTCTTTACCATAGGGTTTTCACTTTGTTTTGATGCTTCTGTCCAGTTTAGTTGGAAATTCTTTGGATCAATTATTGTAGAGAGATTAAAAGAAAAGAAAACCAACCAAACAAGCAAATAAAAACATCCAGATAACTCCAATTGAAGACTTGAAAAGAAAAAAAAGAAAAAATAGCTCTAAAACTTTCAGTGTTTGCATCAATAGGACAGTTAGGGAATCTTTTTATCCACTCAAGTATGAAAGCACTGCTGTCAAGTCAGTACCAGAATCTGAGGGGCTGAGTCAGGAGGATTACTGACTGCAGGCATGTCTCTTAACAACAACCACAACAACAGGCAGAGATGTGGCTCAGCTGGTGGAGCACAGCTGGTGGAGCATTTGTCTAGCACGCACGAGGCCCTGATCTCAATCCTCATCAGCCTGATGTATAATCGATCCCAGCACTTGGAAGGGAGAGCCAAGAGGACCAGAAGTTCAAGTTAGCGTAGCTGCTAGATAGTGAGGTCAAGAACAGTCTAGGACCCTAATTATGGATAACGATGATGCTATTTAATATGAGGCTGGACTCATTTAATTCTTCTAGAATTTACCTGAGCAATTGCATCCTTGAGTTGATTGTATCTCTCTAGATCAAAACGTGACTTTTTGGCTCCTTTATGGAAAAATAATAAGTATTGTCTGTCTCTGGCTTCTGGATAAACATATTCCTACAAAACAAAGGAGAAATTAGTTTATTAGTCCTCACTAGTAGTATTCTAAAGATATTTATTAACTGGTGGTTAATTATTCACACTTATTAGACTCAATATGTATACACAGACAGATCAACATTCTATGTTACATATTTAGTTAGCTCTTAGATATTTGCTTGCCTTTTGTGTTTTGAGATCACAAATATTCCCATATGTTTCCAGGACTGGCACTGATCCTGGGCTCAAGCCATCCTCCTGCCTCATCCTCCCCAGGAGCTGGGACTGCAAACACTGGGCACTGTGCTGGGATATGACTGTCCTTTTGTAGCCAGTGACTATTCATTTATTGCTATGTGGTATTATACTATAGATCACATGATGGCATCTGCCATCTACTCTACAACTCCTAAGCTGAGATGTGCTAGCATGTCTGGATTCACTGAATTTGATTATTTCAATGAATTTGCCATCATACAAAGCTTCTTTAGGTTAAGAACAAATGTAGCATATCATTGTAACAATTTAGAAGAATATAGATGCTGCTTTTGTTCATCAGTCATTTTGCTCATGGTGTTAGAAAGGTAGTTAGATAAACCAATATTTAACATAAGAAATTATGAACATTTAATTCAGCTAATGTTTCTGGTCAGAGATGTGACCAAATTGCTATGTCATAACTTGTCACTTGGGGGCAGTAATAATATTCTGAAAGTCCAGTGGAGCATCTGACACACAGTATTAAAGATATGACTACATAGTATTGAAGAAAGTTAGTTCCAGACTAACACCTCATTAACACGAAGCCCCAGTGAGTGTGTACAGAGAGAAGTTCTCAGTGGCAGTAATCACCATCCCACAGCCCCTACCCTCCCAGTTCAAGATGGCTTAGAACTTTCTGTGTAGACCAGGATGACCTTGAACTTTCTGCAGTCTCCTGCCTCTGATATCCAAGTGCTAGAATATGGGCGCATGACACATACTCAGCTTCTTCCATATTTCTACTCTAGATCCAGAAGTAAGTGCACGTAAGCAAAGTGAACAGAGGGAATGTGGTAATTTATAGGAAGGAGAAGCCTGGAGTAGAACACAGTTCTATAGTTTTCAACACATAACTCTTATCCCAACAAGCCTTACTTTCTCATCTGAAGAATGGATATGTATCCATAGAACTGAGACTAAACAAATAAATGGATATATGTTTATGCTATTAGATGTAAAATGCATGACATGTGATTCGCCTGAGGAAGGTGCACAGATGTTTTCACAGATGTGAGAAGGCAGTTTCATTTTTCCATAGTCAAAGAAATGCAAAGTCCATAAGGAAATAACCACCCCCCCTTAATTTGACTGCCTGGCAAGAATATATCAAAAAACAGTTTCTTAATTCCAGGTGTAACCGGAAAAGTTCTTGTATGTGCCCAAATACATGACTCATCTATTTCATTTGATTCAGTTCGTGAGCTATAAGGTGCCATGTTACATGGTAAGGGAGTAAAGTGTGGCTGACACCCTGTCAAAATAGCTGTGCCAGAGCACACCTGTAATGTTGGCATCTAGGAGGCCCATGTGAGAAGACCCCAAACTTCAACTGAATTACAAAGTGAGAACCTGGGTCTGGAGAGATGGCTCAGTGGTTAAGAGCACTGACTGCTGTTCCAGAGGACCAGGGTTCGATTCCCAACATCCACATGGCAGCTCATAACTGTCTGTAGTTCCAGGCAAACACCAAAGCAAATAAAATAAATAAATAAAGTTTAAAAAACAAAGTAAGAACCTGTCCCCAGAGCAAACAAACCACTAAAATAAATAAAATTAAAATACACATAATGATGATATTATAGTCTCTTTTAAAAGAAAAGACATTGAATAAATAATTATGAGATAGCACAGGACAAGAAAAATGACTCAGCTGTAGGAAAATGACCAAAAGTCCATGAGAGGTGAGAATTTAAGTAAACCTTGAAATATGACAGATAGAAAGGGCAGGGAGAACTTTCCAGATTGAAGAATGGTGTGAGGAAAGGACTGGAGAGGGGGAACCCAGGGCATCTTGGGGGACCACAACACAGTGCAGACACTGAACTGAGATATTTAAGGATAGACAGCAATAAAAGCCCAGGCTGGGGAAGAGAAAGAGGAAAACTGAGGAAGGCTGCATACAGAGGGACAGCTGGGTAGATGACACAGTTGGTTGCTGGCTCTGTTCATCCAGGACTGCTATGACTCACGGGATCAAGCCAGCCCTGGGTGAGCATTCAGAGCAATGGACATGTCACTTTCCCACTTCTCTACCACTATGTTTGGGAGGCCATGAAAGGTGGCATGAAATTCCAATGCTTTTGCTTCTCCACACATGACTAGGTCCACGATCACTGATCTAACAGCGGGAGGAAAATGTCTAGTTCAAAAGCATCCATGTAAACGCTCCTGGAGCAACTGCTGCTTGCTATAGTCACAGAGAGAACCTGGGAGGATCTGGTGTGTCTCATCTGCTTCAAATGTTCCTTATTTAAGGTGACACTGGTTAGATCCAGGGTAACGGACATAATGACAAGTGCTGCCGGGCTCAGGGCTGGAGTGTGTGTCTAGCATATGAAAGGCCCTGGGTTTGATCATTGGCACCACATGTAAAAAACCCATAATCCATCATACTTCTCAAAATGTCATCATGGATTTCCATGACACTTGAACCAACACAGTTAACAAAAACTGGTTCTAGATACTAATATTCGCTAAGGTGGTCTTGGTTGATAAACAATAGCTCTTACCGTTCACCTTTCTTGTATGAAGTCAAAACATCCTTAAACACACACAGAAGTTTACACATTCAATTAATTATAAGGAATTCTCCATTCTCAAAATTTAATAAAAAGTTGGGTGGCATATATTTTTATGTAAAATTATATAATACAGAAAATCAAGTCATTATGGTTGGACATGTTAGGTCAGTAGTAGTGTGAATGAGGTCTAGTGTATAAAAGGCCCTGGGTTTGAGCCTTAGCATTGTAAAAACAGTATTACAAATAAATATCAAACACAAAAGTGAACACATCCTCTATAGTGGCATACTCTTCTGTTCTCATTCATCTTGTTACAATGTTAATTCTAGAAGCATCTACCCATGTGATTCCTAGTGGCCAAAGTAATGTAATACACACCCCTCTCTATCTTCAGCACCTATGACTGTGCTGGCAAGTAACTGAGTACTGGCCTTGAAAACTTTATTCCTGGATTGTAAAAAGAGACCTGAAGAAGAATCCTTACCTGGCGAGTCATCACAAAATATGCATACATGGCCATGGCACTTCCATATGTGATGAAATAGGTGACGGGCTCCATGATGTCCCAGGAATATTCCCACCAGGTAAGCCGGGCCAAAATGCCAAACTGTGTGGCCATGTAGGCAAGACCACCCCATAGCACCAGCGTCGTTCTCTTCTCCGCTTTTCTGCTAATTTCAATGCGTACCTAGTGGGCACACACGGACAACCTTCAGGCACTTCCTTTGGAAACACATCTTTTTAAAACTGTTCTGTGTCCACAAATAGAATAGGGCTTGTCAACAAGCTGGAATCAATTCCAGCAAATGTAACCTGCTTCTTAATAACAGCGGTAGTGTTCGCTGAACACAATGTCTACAGGGACAACTAAGATTTCTGTGTGCTGAAAATCTAAGATTTCCTAGAAGTTGCTGGAACTATGAGCGTGAGTTGCAACAGCTCCCCACTCGACTGCAAGGCTAACTTTTGAGAGAGAAGAATAAAATCTGTCATGTCCTCTTACTGCAGTGCCAGACTTCATCTTTTATTGGTGTTACTTCAAATTTATCCCAGGGCAGAACAGGAGTGAGTCAGCACAGACTGTGGATTCTGAGCAAACATGTTCAGAACGAGATCTGCAGAATCCCACTAGCTTTCCTATCTAATAAAGGCTGAACAAGAGAATATAGGTGATCGCAGCGCATGACTGTGGCACGTGGTAGAACACACATGCTAACAACTGTCCTTAGGTGAGCAGAGGCACAATCTCCAATCCCAATTATACAATTTCTTAAAGTGAAAATACAGTCACATGTCACACAACATTTTGGTTAGTGAGGGACGGCATGTATGATGTGTTCCCACACAATAGTGTATGATCATGTGTTTGTGGCAATGCTGGCATAAGCCCACTGAACTGCTAGCACAGGAAAGAGTGGTGTGATTCTTGAAGGCAATGAACAGGTATGTTGCTGGGAAAGTATTTTCTACACTATACTTTCTATTATTATTTTAGAGGCAGTTACATGAGCCTCGTACATGCAGGGTCACTACATCTCTGACTGTATTAAGAGGTCATGCTGAGTGAAGACCTGGACCATCTATCTAGGTCAATGCAAATATGCTGAGGTACTCACAGTGAAGTCTCTTAGAGACATTTCTAATGATTATACCCATCATTAAATGAGCAATGATTGCATCTGTAATATCATAAAGATTCAGGGAAACATGTTCACTATAAAATACTCTAAAATGTGTAAAGAAGAAAAGTCAATCATAAACCTATGACTACATGTGGTTATTATATTCCCTCTGATTGTTCTTTGTGTAAAAGCATGCACATGACTAAAAATAATGGTATATAGATAATACATTGCCTGAATAACATATATAAATAATACATTAAAACTTAGGTCATAATGGCTCAGTGGGTAAGAGTACTTGGCAGCAAGGCTGATGATTTGGTTCAATCCCTGGGGACCTACACTGTAGAAGGAAAAAACCAAATTGCCTGTGCATTGTCCTCTGCTCTCCACATGTGCCCACACAGTCATATATAAATAAATAAATATAATAAAAAACCTGGATCATATCCACACTCTCCTTTCTACTGTATGGATATTTTGTATAGTGCATTAAGTTTACATACACTCTTCATCCAGAATCTGGCATCCATTACTTTCAGAAGCTCTCCTGGTCAGCAGTAGTCTTTGTTTTAGCAGTGTAAAGGTACAAATGGACCTCTGGAATCTTGTTTTATCACCAAAGCTCTGGACAATTCCCTTTTAACTGGCTCTGATTGGAACTTTTTGAGTGGTTCAGACCAATAAGCTAATGAAGCAATCTGAATATGTGGAATCAAGTATATCAAAGTGAGACACAGAAGGGTGTGGAGATGGCACACAGGGGACCCTGGGGGACGTCCGGGGTGCTCTCACCTTCTCCAGGGGGGCCAGCTGCTGTTTGAGGTTCTCTAACCTCTCCACCAGCTCCCGCTCCTTATTGAGCTGGTGCTGCTCGATGCAGAGCGTGGTGTAGAGCTGCTGGACCAGCGTCTTCACATCGTTCAGGGTGGCTGCGTTTTCATGGCTTAGGAGGTCTGAAAGAAAGAAGTTCAGAACTGTGGTCGGGATATATTGTCTGAGAGAAGAATTTTAAAAAGATACCTTAAAATACAAAAACAACAAGTGAACGTCTTAGCTAGGAGACCACTCAGTGGGCGAAGGTGTCTGCCACCAAGCCTGATGGCCCCAGTTCAATCCCAGGAAACGACACGGTGGAAAGAAAGAACCAACTCCCACCAAGTGTCCTTTGACCTCCACATATGCACATTAAAGCACATGCACATCTACATAAATAAAAATGTAATAAAAATTGAACATTTTAAATGAAAAATTGCTATTTTTGGATCTATGAGACAACAACAAGGCCATGAGGCAGGCCCATCCATTCCTGAAATCATTCCCTCTAGCAATAAACTGAATAAAAGTTTCTAAAGTATCAGTCTATAAATAAAGTAAATTCACATGAGAGAACACTCAAAAACTTTGAAATCAATACCCATTATTTTATTTTTGGAAACCCAAGCACTATGACTACAGCCATGGCCAAAGGAAATGGGAAGGAAACCTCCAGTGTTGTATGTGGCTGGGGAAAGTTTCTAGTATATCAGGTCCTGGATCTGATTCCCCAGACCTAAAAAATTATATCCAGCTGCAGTCAGACTAGATATAATTATAGCTTTCTTAGTCATGATAAAGGTAAATTAGACACAAAACTTTAGCCTCACAAAGATAAGATAGAATATTTTCTATAATTTTGCCAAATACAAATAGCCTATCTAATGTAACTGTAATTCTTGCTTGATAACTGTTTTTGTTATAAGTAATTTTACTATGTTAAAATTGAAACCTTCCTTTTTGATTAGACAGAAAAGGGGAAGTGATGTGGGATGTCTTTCTGTACACTGTGAATATATTCTACTACCATTTGTTAATAAAGAAGCTGTTTTGGCCTAAGGCAAGGCAGCTTAGAGGCAGGCAGGAAATCCAGGCAGAGATAAAGCGGAAGTAGGGCAGAGTCAAGGGGAAGCTAAGGCTGCCACCTAGAAAGTAAGATGTAATGGAACACAGGTAAAGCCACAGAACATGTGACAATACATAGACCAATAGAAATGGGTTAAGTTATAAGTTATAAGAGCTAGTTGGTAATGAGCCTGAGCCATAGGCCAAACATTTTGTAATTAATATTAGCTTTTGCGTGATTATGTGGGACTAAGTGGCGGCAGGATTATGGGTCCAGACCCTCCAGGACTAGGCTAGGCCAGAAACTTTTGGCTACAACCAACAGACAGACAAGCACAATAAACTTAGGACACAAGGTCAAAGCAAGTTAGGGGATCAGGGTCATTTTAAATAACAGTCAAATTTAATAAAGAATCAGCCTCATTGTAATTCTTTATTAAATAATTGGTCTGTGTTTAACCTGTGGCCTTGACATTTTTGGTTGATGTTTTTCCCACTTAGACTGAGAAAACATATAGAGCATTTGAAATTTGCAAACATAAAAGGCAATCCCCCCCCATACACACCATCACTGTAATAATCTTACTATTACACACCACCCCCAGCACACCAGCTAACTTCTGCCTTGTTTAGCAAAGGCTGAGAATAGCTGTTTGGGCCTCAGTATCATGCTGTAAAGAGTAAAGAGTTATGAAAATGATCAAAAAGGAAAAGATTAAATTCTTTGATTTTGTATCTTCTACACAGGCAGCAAGTGCCTCCAAAAATCTTGAGGCTCTAATGAAAATTCAGCTACATTCCAAGCCCTGATCAGTCCTTTCTCAAATCAAAATTTGGCCCAGTAAATATGAACAATCTGTTTCCAATATCCCCCAGTATGTTATCAAAAAAAGTTAATCAATGAGGAAATCCATGCAAGGCAGCGGAAGTGGACTGGAGAAGAGCTGATGTGGTAAAACATCCAATCTGGAATTTTTCCAGAGCACCAGTGAATGTATATGAGATCCATGACAACAGGAGCAAGGAACACCATGAATTCTAGAAGTCATCCATGACAATAGGATCCTTTGCAAGCTCACATTGGAATACTGATCTACTACACAAGGACACTGCATTCTAGCAGGCATTTCTTCTGTCATCTGTCCAGAACATTGGTGTGAGTTGGTGGAACCCACAGCTCCCGACTCCAAGGTCAGGAGCTGAGGTAAAATGAAACCTCCCAATACCCACTCTCTTCGTATCTTAGTTCTCTTTTAAAAAGAAAAATCCTAAAGTTGATAGGAATTTCCCCCGGTTAACAAAATTCCCTCCCAAGTAATATCCTTTGCTGTGGAGGTTTGGATGAGAATGGTCCCCATAGGCCATGTTTGAATGCTTGGTACCCAGTTGATGGAACTGTTTGGGAAGGATTAGGAGGTGTGGCCTTATTGGAGAAGGTATGTCATGAGGGGCCCTGTACCTCCTGCTTTTGGATCAAGATGTGAGCTTTCAGCTGATGCTCCAGCTCCATGCCTGCCTGCTGCCATGCTCCCTGCCACGACAGTGATGAACTCTAACCCTCTGGAACCATGAGTCCAAAGAAACTCTTCTCTAAGTTGCCTTGGTCATGGTGTTTTATCACAGCATTTGGAAATGAAGTTGACACTTGTTTCACAATAAAGGAAATTTCTATTAGAAAGTCGTTAGAATGTGAATGTGTTAGTTTTTAAAAAAATAATCTTCAGCCTATGGGTTCTACTGGGTAGATTTAATTAAGTAGTTGATTAAGAGACAGTGTCTTATTATGTAGCTCAGGCTGAACTTGAATTCACTGCATGATCCTCTTGCCTCTGTCTCCTGTTCAGGAATCTCAGGCAAGCACCTTCATGCCTATGAAACTGAGGCATTAAATACTTTTTCTTTCTCTGCTAGGCTGATGCTGTAGTTAGAAGGTTCTTTTTCTCATTTCACAGGCATAGGAACACTTCAAAACCATTTTTAAAAAACTTCTTTTAATATCCCTAATATTTTTCTTCTTTAAAAGTTAACTTTGGATCCACACTCTCTCTATCCCAACAGTTCTACATGTATTCCTGACATGCATGCATCTAATATCTTTCGCGACATAATTCAATGCTGCATGTAAACTGTGGCAAAAGATGGAGAAATCGTCACGCTCTGCTGGTAAATCATCAAAGGAGCAGTGAGGTGATGAGAGGACTCTTCCAGACCAATACATCACAAAGGCCATGGGCAAGGAGGAGGCGTTCCCTATGAACAGGCACAGTGGGGCCAGTGGAGCCTCCTACTACGTCAGAGAAGCAGTGTAGTGAGGGTTTAGTCCTGGTCAATATGTGAAATTGTAGTATGTTTCCCAGAGTACCTTTCTCTGCGAGGCTCTGAGTCAGGGATAGGCAGATGAAGGAAGTCAAGGTAAGATTTTGGAGGAAGTGAAGCAGATGGCATCACATGAATGCCTGCTGATCCCGGCTGCACCTACTCACCCCCACTGTGTGGGGCACCCTCGCACCTGTAGCATTTGTTCATTAACAGCAAATCCAGAACCAGATGTAGACTTCTAAAAATGGCCTGTTCGATATGGGAACCACTAGCCACATGTTTATTTTCAACTATCTTAAACTGACAAGTAAGATGCATATATATATATATATTTATCATCAATGTTATTTTGAAATAACATACCCATTGTGAGAAGGCTAAATATAGACATTGATTACTTCACATACTTTTTTTTGTAATGAGAATACAAAAATCTTCTTAGTGATATTCAACAAGGCAATACACTATTACTAGTGACAGTCACCTCACTTGAACTCACTCGGCTCCTGTTTGTTTTAAAAAATTTTTTTGAATTTTCTTTATTTATTTTGTATTTATCAAGAAAAACAGTAAAATGAATTTAAAATGCTGATAAGTTAACAATAACTATAAAGAAGATAAAAATCATAAGCATGGCTTATCAAGGGTGGTAATGCAAATAAGATTGCTACACATATATTTACTTTGTGTTCAGCTTTCCCTCTGAATTTTTTTTCCATCCTGTTTTAAAATTTTTTGACTGTTTCTGTAACTTTATTGGTTAAATTTAAATTATTTGAAAAAGTCAGTCCTTCATTTACAGTCAATTTCCTTATGGCTACTATAGTCGACAGGACAGAAACTCAACATTTTTAATATAGCAGACAGATTTTTCTTTTTTGGTACTGGGAATCGAATTCAAAGCCCTGTGCCAGAAAGTTCTACTTAACACAGAAGAATTTCTCCACCTACAGTAAAACACTTCATCGCAGACTTCCACTAAAACCTGGGTGTGCATGGATTTCTAGGTTCCCTAATGAGCTAACAGTTATCCTATGGTGCTACAGCTTCAATATCCCTGACTTTTCTTTGATCCCCAAGCTTCCCATTCAAACCATTCTTCTTCAGCTATAGCTATAATTTGTAAAAGGTCTTTCTTCTACCATAAATATTTTTATGCATGTGTATGGGTATATGTATGTACTCAAGCATGTACTGGGGAGGCAGAGCCAGGCAAAGACATATGTGTGTGTGCATGTGTGAGTGGATGCTGGAGGATAATGTTGGGTGTCATCCTCAGAACATCACCCACCATCTCTGAGACAAGGTCTTTCTCTGGCCTGGAGTTCACCATTAGGTTAGACTGGTCAGCCAGTAAATTCCAGGGATCTGCCTATCTTTGTCTCTCCAGCAATGGGTACATGTCACCATACTCTTTATATATGTGTTCAGAGAACTGTGAGGAAAAAACATTACTGATTACCTACCTCCCCAGACCCCTACCATAAATCTTTATTTCATAATATTCATGTGGCTCTACTTCACTGAAAAGCAATACAAATGATACAAACAGTATGTATGCTATGTTGCTATTTGCCTAAAACATGTATACATATGTATTTATGTGCCCAGAAAGGGTATCTGGAGAACAGGAATTAGGTAATTTTTATGTAAGATTATTTTAGACTTTGGGAGATTAACCTTATGAACATATCATCTATTCTAAACAATAATAACAACAAACTAACATGCTATCACAATGCCTTTTAACAGCAACTTAAAAAAAACCAGATAATGATGTTATAGGTTTCAGAAATAATTTTAGACCTGGCTGAAAATGAAGTTATCTTTTGGCTTATGTACTGGTAAAGCCTTGGTAGATTCAGAATTCATGATTTATTTGTCCAGTTGCTTCAACAAGAATGATATAGCTCTAAGGCACTGTCAAGGCACAGCCAACAATAATAACCCTAACCCTTGACCCCGAGAATCACTGAAGATGAAGTCATAGGAAGATGGAAATTTTGCTAATGGCTTAGCAATAGTTCTTTGGGTTAAATCATGTCTGGTTCACACACACACAATAATAATGGCATATTTACCAACATCTCTGCATATACCATTGATCCCTTAATAATAATAATGTCAGAGAGATATGCTAATATAATGAGCCATGGAAATTCTTGTTATCCACAAACATAATCTGGAAAGGTCTTGGCTCTCTGGGTTTCTAATGAGGTAGTCATTATCGCTGGTTGGTATGCCTTTCTGACCTCAATCCTCAAGCTCTCTAACTTCCCATGAATAGCTAAATGGGAACTGGCCTCAGGAGTGCTAATCAAAATGATTCTTCTTAGCAGGGGAATTTATATCCTCTAGTGACATGAGGTACGTTTTCTTCCTTTCCAAGAACAAGAGAAAGGTAACTAGTTACTTTTCAGGCTTTCGCGCTCCTTTTGATATTCTTTAGAGACTTAAATGCAGAACAGCCATGGCCACTAAAAAGAAGCACTAGAACTCATGACTTCCTGTTATAAACTGTCTCCTTGTTCCAACCTGGGAATACAGGTCCTCTTGTTCCCCTAGCTGAGGCACAAAACTGTCAACACCTAAGGATCCACAACACCTACGGTCTGCTAGTCCATGTACACATGGCATGTGGCCATACTGCACTCGGTATAAATGAGTCCTCTGTCCTCAGAGCCTGGTATGTGTGAACTCATAGTTTATACAAAGTTTATTCAGTTTATTCTGAGTATTTTTAGCTCTAACAAGCCACAATACATGGCCACACACAGTTCTTTAAAACTATATAGTAAGCTAGATATGGTGGTGCTCACATACACTCCAAACAGGAGTGGATAGGGGCCATAGGATTAATAACTTGAGGGCATTCTGGGCTCTATAATGATACTGACTCAAAAGCCCAAAAACAAAACAAAAAAAAATCTTTAAGAATACTGCTAAGTTTACCAAATGCCACCATTTGAATTAGTTAGCTCCATGAATTTCAGACTTTTGACCTCTGAGAACTTCATATTCCAGATCTATTTCTAGGGAAGTTGAGCAGGTATCTCACAATTTTGAGACACAGAAAAAGAAAAAAAAAATCACCTGTGAATCAAATATAATGCCTCCTCTGGTCACTTTGTACTACAGTTTTCCTTACGTGGCTTGAGTAGCCTTATTAAAACAAAACAAAACCCAAAAATCTTCTGTTTGAAAAACATTGAGAAGTCATTGGATTAGCCATAATTTCAAATAAAAACTCTTTGTTTGTAACACTGCATAGGGAATCTCATATCTACTCTGCTGAATGCTGCCTTCATTCACCTTTTTCCTGATGTTAGACAAGAGAATCAGGTCTGGAACAGTCAAAATGTTCCCCATTGAGTTATTTAATCCTTCAGCATAGAATGAGCCTGAGTCATAGTGCCCGCCTTCTCAGAGGCATTTACAGAGAAAAAGAATAAGCAGAGTCCACAGGTTAATCACTTCTGCTTTGTTTGGAACTAAAGAGCAAACATGATGCTTTAGGGTGCCATGGCTGAGCTGAACTGATGATTTTAACATGAGAACATGGAGGAGAGGAAAGAATGAGAGAAAGGCATCATGGTAGAGGGCCAGGTGTATGATGGGAAGGCTGATGTGGACTAACATATGGTATGTTTACTCAGGCTTTCATTCTGAACTTTTTCTATGATTGAGCCAATTCTTTTTCAAGTGTACTTATTTATTTAAATTTATGTGTATGTGTGTGTATTATGTCATAGAGGCCAGAGGGTGTTGGATTCTCTGAAACTGGAGTCATATGCAGCTGTGAGCTGCCTGATGTGGGTACAGGGAGCTGAACCTGGGGCCTCCAGGAGAGGAGCAGCCAGTGTTCTTAAGTGATCCATCTCTCCAGTCGAGACAGGATCTCACTGTATCCCAGGCTGTCCTGGAACTCACCATGTAGACCAGGTTGGCTTTGAACTCAAAGATCTGCCTGCCTCTGCCTCCTAAGGGCTGGGATTAAAGGCCTGCACCACTGCATCTGGCTTAGATGCCAATTCTTAAGAGCAGGACTAAAAAGAGATGTCCTAGGAGTTTAGTGCAGGGGGCAGTGATTGTAGAAGGGGCATTAGCAGCAATTGATGACAACGAATCTCAGGGCAAAGAGGAAAAATGGTCCAAAAAGACGGAAGCCACACTGGAGCCTGGGATGAAGCACAAATTTTATGGGTTTGTATAACAAAGGCCACTAAAACACTGCCTTTACTACTGAGTATTTTGGTGCCCTCTTGAAATGTGCACCAAAGTTGAGCACTTCACTTTTTTTTCCCCACACAAAAGTAAGTATATGTTGAAAATTCCTAAGGGCTATGTATAGAAGGTCCCGAAAACTCAGAACATCTTGATATTTATAGTGAGGAGAAGGCACTATTCATTCAGCAGGAATCAAGGTTCTCATTTTGAGAGCTGATATTTTTCCATGCTAGTGATGTCTGGCAGAGACCGCCAGCTGCTGCTTCCAGTCAGCCATGTGATCCTGGAGACAATCTACCGATAATCTACTGTATGCCATACTCGATGCCAGTGTTTTGTTTTTGATGTTGGATTTTACATATGTGCATCCAGTTATGTCTAAAAAATACCCTGCGAGGTGTTGTACATGAAATTATCAGAATCTTATAACAAAGCAGGCTTTTCGTGGGACACTTTTGTTCAATCATATTTGATGTGCTAAAGTTATGGATACATTTAAGATAAACTAAACTAAGACATAATCTTTGCTGGGTGGTGGTGGTTCGACCCTTTAATCCCAGCATTAGGGAAGCACAATCAGGTGGATGAGTTTGAGGCCAGCATGCTCTACAGAGTGAGTTCTAGGACAGCTAGGGCCACGCAGTAAAACTGTCTTGAAAAAAAAAAAACAAAAAAAAGAGAAAAAGACATAATTTTGGTAAGTAGGGCGTATAAAATACAGTTTATATTTACAACTCCATTGGATTTACTAGTCGTACTGGAAGCCAAGAAACATCTGCACATTGACTTCAGATAGCGGAATTTAAACCATCAAAGAAACAAAATTGACTAATCCCTAGGACAGTGTTTAACAGATTGGAGAAACCCTTTATTCAAACATAAAAAGATTTCCTTCATTGTAGTTTAACATGTAATAATATGTCCCTGCCATGATGGGCAGATTCCTTTGGAACTGTAAGCCAAAGGAAACCATTCACAAGGAAAATGAAAGGCTGGTGAATTGGTTCAATGGGTAAAGGCGCCTGTTGCCTGAGGTCCTGAGTTCAAGCTGAGGGACTTTATGGTGGAAGGAAAAAAATGAGAGCTGTCCTCTGATCTCTACAAGTGTGTTATGGTACACACACACACACATACACACACACACACACACACACACACACACACACACACACGCGCACACACTCACATATAATAATAATAACAACACTTTGAAGAGAGAAAAGCAAAAACTATGTCAGGAAGGAGCTTCCAGTAAGGACATTTGGGTGAGACAGATTGACACCACATCCAGTTTCAAGGCGGAAGCCTGGCTTAGCACATACATAACCAGGCTCCCAGACTCGCTGTACGAAAAGTATGAAGATCACATGTTGCCTGTTTCTCGGGGTTACTCAGGGAAATACTAAGTTCTTCCCAAAGACCTTCCCACATTTACAAAGCCCTACGGAGGTCGTTTTTACCTCTCTTTGGTGGTCGTACGTGGTATGTTAAGTCGTTAATGACGAGCTTAAAGTCATCAAGGAGTAGGAGGTCGATTCCCGTGGAGGCAGCAACTCGGACGCCATCTGTGCAGATTTAGATGAGACTGGTCAGTCACTGACCCATAACTGTTTAAGAATGGTTGGGAAAAAAATCAAAGCAGCAACAAAACCCTCCGCATCTCAAAAAGCTTTGAAGTGCTCTTTCCCGGGTGTCTGAACTGGCCTTCCCCTGTTATCAAATTGATGACCACCCTAATTGTCATCAGGGAATCTTCATCCAGCAACTGATGGAAGCAGATGCAGAGATCCATAGCTAAGCACTGGGCTGAGCTCCGAGTCCAGCTGAAGAGTGGGAGGAGGGGATGTGTGAACAAAGGGGTCAAGATCATGATGGGGAAACCCACAGAGACAGCTGACTTGAACTACTGGGAGATCACTGACAGCTGGGGAACCTGCACAGAACTGAACTAGGCCCTCTGATTTTGAATGGCAGTTATGTGGCTTGGGAAGTTTGTGGGGCCCCTGGCAGTGGGACCAGGATTTATCCCTAGTGTATGAACCGGCCTTTTGGAGCCCATTCCCTATAGAGGGATACCTTGCTCAGCCTTGATACACTGGGAGGGGCTTGGTCCTGCCTCAACTTGATTTGGAGACTTAGTTGAGTTCCCATGGGAGGCCTCACTCTCTCTGAAGAGTGGATGGGGGAGGGGGTGATGGGAAGCTGCTGGGGGTTGAGTGGGAGGAGGGGAGGGAAGAGGAACTGTGGTTGGTATGTAAAATAAAAAACAAAAAACAAAAATTAAGTGTTCTCTTCCCCTTCTCTGCTAAGCTTTACCTCCCCCCCCCCCAGGTACATGCTAAACATGAATCAGCTTGTATAATGCTCTGTGTGTTTCGGCCAGCTCTGATGATTGAACAATTGCTTTTCCGGAAGCTGTGGGAACAAGTGAAGTACCTGCTGGTCACAGACCCACCGGGTTCAGCTGGAATCTGGAGTCATCTGAGGAGGGGGACCTTGAACCAGAAGCAGGACTAGGAACAGACTCCAAGCTTTCGATCACATGGTATTTGGCAGCCCAGACAGTTATAAGGTGCTAATTAATTCAGTAGGGAGGATGTGATGGGGGAGCCAGTGTACCAAATAGATCAAGTATGTTACTAGATGGGTTTGGGGTGTTTAAAGCACAGAATACTCGAAGGACAGACGTTAGTGGCTGCCGTAGTTGGTGATGCCAAGCCAAGGGTAAATGGGTAGTTATCGTCTCTCAATCTTTCTGTAGGTTTGAAAGATTTTCTAAGTGAAATTGAAAACAATTTTTGGCACTTAACTAAACAGATGTTACATCAAATGAGAGTGTTTAGTGTCTTATTGCATATTCTGAAATCATAGACTCTATTATTTGAGAGCTCAACTACTGGAGAAACATATTCTGTACCCACGGTAATGACAGGAGGCCTCAATAACATGAAACGGGATTGCCTGCTTGTCCTTGTGATGGCCTCCTGTCCTTGTGATGGCATTCAATGTGAGCTGCTTTTGAATGAGACTCCCTGCGGGCACACATCTGCTGACATGGAACAGTTATGACTTAAGGAGGCCCGGGACAGAAGGACTCACATTTGCAAAGCAAAAACTCCCATGTTTTCTAAAGTAAATAGCGCAATCTTCTTTTGTACTGAGCTGTTTGGGGTGGGGCAAGCGGAGGAGGTGAGAATTAAAAATGGAGGCAACTATACCTGGCGAATAGATGGCAACTCTGTCGATCCCTCGGTCTTCTTCTTGCAGTTGCCGTAGGAACACACCGACAGAGTCAGAGATAGGCTTGAGTGTGAATTGGCAGCGTTCACGCCGAGATGGTAGCCTCACAGATATCACAGGTAACCCATTTTGATAAACCACCGTCACATCTGAGCAAAAGGACCCACAAACACCGGACAGTTAGGTTTTAACCTAAGTCAAAAATTTCATCATCATTATTTCTACCTGTGGTGGGATCACCATTAGTGTGACTTAAAATGTTTTTAAAAGAAAGTTTAAAAATACAAATTTTCAGGGTTAGTCTAGGAACAGATTCATAAGAGATCAAACAGACCAAGGGACTATTTTTTTAGATGAGCTGTCTTCTGGGTGGGCCAAGGAGAGAGGCTTCTGTGGTCTGCAATACAGGGAGCTCTTGGTATGGCTAAGTCCTGGTCCTGGTCCTGTCTGGCAAGGTTTTAATATTTATTTTTTTAATTTTATGTGAATTGGTGTTTTGCCTGCATGTATAACTGTGTAAGGGTGTCAGATCTTGGAATTACAGACAGTTGTCAGCTGTCATGTGGATGCTGGGAATTGAACTCAGGTCCTCCGGAAGAACAGTCAGTGCTCTTAACCGCTGAGCCATCTCTCCAGCCCACAAGCTTTTATTAAGTAGCCAAAGGTGGAGATGATTGACACAGCCTGTAGGGGGTCTGTCAATCTTGGGACCCGGAATTTTCAAAAACTCTCCCCAAAGCCTATCAATAACTTAGGCTCTTGTTCAGAATGATAAACTGATGATACTTAAGGTATAATAATCTAAACATTCAGTTATACAACATGATATATAATGTGTCAAAACGAAACCAGCCCATTTTGGGTGTGTGAGCACATCCCCATGAGTTTAGGCACAAGTGGAAGTTCAGGAAAATTTCACAAGAGAAATGTCTGAAGAGGAGCACTGTTAGCCACCAACTGAGGGTTTCTACACAGTACGGAGCATTCCTTATTTTATTTTTTCTTTCTTTGGCAGTTTTGATGCACAGAGCCTTAGTAAATGAATCTCAGAAAAATATTTTCTAAGAATAATTTTCAGATATATTTTTAAAGCAAAGTTTTCAGCTCAAACCCTCACATTATCAGCTAAACATTTAAGGATGATGCCAACATGAGGGGAAAAATAGGCTTTGGAGTAAAATTTGGGATTGGATCTTGGCTCAGTGTCTTTGGGAATTATATAACTTCTATGAGCTTTACTTCTTTTTTCCCACATGGAGAGTGGGTTCTGTAGTGGAATTATGTTATTACATTGAATATACTAGTCCCACCTACTAGTTTAATAAAAATGCTGATTGGCTGAAGGCAGACAGGAAGTATGGGTGTAGCTACCATACTGGGAAAACGTTGGGAACAGACAGAGATGCCAGGAGATGCAGAGGAAAGAAGATGAAATGCTGCTGAGAAAAGGTACCGAGCTAAATGGCTAAACAAGATAAGAATCAGGGGTTAGTTTAAGAGCAAGAGCTAGCTAGCAATATGCCTGGGCCCTAGGCTGATGAGCATGAAATGAATATAAGCTTTTGTGTGTTTCTTTGGGGCAAAGCGGCAGTGGGGCTGTGAGTGGGTCTGAACTTTGAGGCCAGGCCATAAAGTCTAAACTAGAAACCAAATACTACAGGGTTCCTAACTCTCAGAGATGTTGCAGGAAAAAATAAAAGAAACAAACCACTCAGAATACTCAGCATCTGATAATGAGCTCCCCCTGTGAATCAAAATGCTCCTTCTGTTATTCTAAAAAGCATCACACCCCTCAAAATTAGATTAGGAGAAACTGTTCTGGAGATTTCGAAAGCATTGAACTTTCCAAAGTTGTCACTCATACCCAAGTTCTTTGTCTGTTTTAACAGCAAATCCCAACAATTCTTATTTTCAGTGGACATTTGATGAGTTCTGATGTGTCTCAGGTTTGAGAATGTCACCACTTATTCCGTCAGAGTCCTTCAACCCACCTCTGCAGATCCCTTGGAACTTTGCATTTCCTTTTAGAGCCTATTGCATTTGATTCTGTAGTATATTATTGGAGTTATATGGCCCATAACTTCATATGTGGCGTCCTTCCCTTGGCATGGTTATGAGATGCATCCATGCCATATGCAACTGTAGTTCATTCATTTGTATTACTGAGTGGTATTTTTAAAGATTACATTTTTAGGTTAACATGTAAAGTAATGGGTTCACCCTGATATCTTCATTCTGCCAAGTACTATTTGGATGCACAGATGCACTCCAATTTATCTTTGCACCTACTCATAGAAAGTGGTCTATTCTAGTCTAAAGCTTCTATGATTACTTGTTTAAAAAAGCCTCTGTCTGGAACATTTAAGTGGGACAGCCAGCATCTATCTGGGGTGGATTCAGTCACCTGCAAATCAGTATTTGCAAAATCTTTTTGTTTATACTGAACAAAATATCCATCATTCTCTAAATAATATAATGACTTTACAGGGCATTCATATTACATTTAACACTCTAAGTCATCATTTCCTTTCTGTCCCAAGAACCCCTGTAAAATATCAGTATGGCACAAAAACACTGGCAACGAATTCTTTCCATTTTTGTGTCTGAAAAAGTCACTGCACTTTGATTTTTGAGAGAGATATTTTTAGTTTGTCAAAGAAATTCTAGTTGACAGATTTTTTTACCCCTTTTGACACTTTTTTGAAGAATTAACGGAATTGTCTTGTCTTACATGAAGTAAGAAGTTCAGGCATGTTGTATCTTTAATTCCTCTATGTGTGATAATACTGTATTCCTCTGTGTTTTTCACACTTCCTGTTTAGCATGGGTTTCAATGGTTGGATTATGGCATGCTATTAGTTGGAAGTGGCTATCTTAGATCTGTGCATCAAATTTGTCATAGTCATCAAGTTTGTCAAATAGCTGGCCATTATTTAATCTTCTTTCTGTCTTCCAGGCTCTTGTGGAAAGTCCTAACTATGCTTCTGCTCAATCTTGTGACATTGCCTCAAGCTTGCTGAGCCTTTCTTCATGTATTTTAGGTTTCTTTCCCTCTCAGCTTCTGGGTTTACATACTATATATTTCCATCTCATAGATCTTTCTTTCACAACATTTATCTTCTTGTTAATTTCTTCTGTGGTTTTTTAATTTTGTTTTTGTCCCTTCTACATTCTGTTTTTAAATTTCAGATATAAAAAAAAAATCTCCAGAAATTTATTTTAATTTTCTTATAGCTTCATTCTTCTTCATGTTACTTTTTGAATTTCAATTCAAAAAATTCTTCATACTTTTCCTTTCCCTCCTAAATGTTACTGGAGCCATATGAACACTCTTGGTTGCTGACTTCTTCTCTCTCATTTCTCGGTCTCTTTAGGCTAAGGTGGGGGATGTTTTTCTGCGGTTCTGTGTCTAGTTAATTTGGTCACTGGTTATATACTCTCAATTTTGTACTGATGGGCACTGTATTTTGAATAGAGTAAAATTACTTATGTAATACTTTTAACCTTTCAAGACTAACTTTTTGAAGACAGAGGTTGAGCATCCTTTATTGTGGGGCTACTTCCTAGATGTCTGGCCTTATATGGACACTGAAACCCATTCATTTTATATTTTCTGGTAAAAATAGTTTCTGAGAAAGTTTTTCTAGTCACTCTTGTGCATTAGATTTTAGCCAGGCTCAGGAGGACTTTCTTCATGGCCCCTTCCTCACGATGGTTGTTCCACAATCTCCTTGGTCTGTTCTTCATTTCAGCTGGAGGACCTGGACCTGGGTCTTCATAGCTCCGTTCTCAGGATCACCGTCACACAATCCCATTGCCTAGCAAGGCTGGTTCAGCTACCCTGCTCCTGCCCCTTCACCTCCACTAGCAGACGCATGCCTGGGCGTCTCTACCCTTGTACTATACAGACTAGCAGCTGCCTCCTGCTGAGAAACTGAGAAACTGACTGTAGCCATTTGCTTCCCTTTAGCTGGCACCTTAGGATTATGCACTTGCTATCCAGATATCTGAAAACTGTTGTTACAGAAAGGATGTGTATATTGCAGCTGTTATAGCAGGGTAGATATTCCCATTAGAGGTCACAGACACAGATACACGATTTGAAATGTGACATAGAAAATATAAGAAATTAGTACACACTCAAAGAGAACAGGTCAACAACTTACACACAGCACATATTTACAACATCTATATGTTTTTGAAAAGGTTATCCTTTTCCTTTGTAAAGAGAATCCCTCCCCCAGTCTAGGAGAGCAGGCTGTCTCTTCTATAGATAGCAATGATGGTATCAGAGTAAATTAAGTGATTAACTTATTCATTTGGTGTCCTTACTGCAATTATCTTCTTTCTGTTATGCAAAGGACCAGCTAACCACAGACCTCTAAAGGAGGCAGAAGGGAACTTAAATAAAAGATAAAATTCTTTGTGCATTATTCAGCTCAGGCTTGGTGGAACATTTCATTAAAACATTAAATGCCTAGAGGTTACTGTCTTTAATACAACTGAGAGGAAGTTGACAGGAGAATGAAGATCCTCTGCATCTAGCCTAAGGTCTTCCTGTAGAGGATATGAAGCCCCTTGAAAGAATAAAATAGAAAAGCCTTCAGCAGCTCTGCATGGAATACACAAACCTCCATCATAATATGATTTTAAGAAGGGTCCCGAGGCCTCCCTCCTTCCAGAACACTGATTGTAATGTGAATGTTAGATTTCTCAGTTAACAGTCCAGAGGGATTATTACCAAAGTTTGTCAAGCCTAACAACAGGTCAAGAAAAGGCTGGCTAGAGAGAACCTGGCCTTTATAAGAGGGGCACAGCACCTACTGCTCTCCAGAAACATGCTTCATAGAGGCTTGACAGTACCAGGGCTGCCACCATAGCACTTAGAGCCAATCAGGGTGTGATGAGGACTTTAAGTATAAAACAGAAATATAGATTATATAGGCTAAGAAGACCAGTGCAGAGCTCTGAACACTGGGTCTGCTAGACTGGGAGCAAAGCAACACCCATGTGTCCAGATGGGGTGAGGAGGGGTGGGGTGAGGTGAGGTGGGGAGGGGTGTGGCGATGTTGGGAGGAGTGAGGTGGGGTGGGGTGAGGTGAGGTGAGGTGGGAGGGGTGTGGTGAGGTTGGGAGGAGTGAGGTGGGCTGGGGTGGGGTGGGGTGAGAGGAAGGTGGGAGAAGGAAGGTCTGTGGTAAAACACACATACTTATTAATTGGTCAAATGTTTAAAACCCAAATGCTTGCAAACCTCTCCCCCATCTTCCCTCCCCCTCCCTAGCCAGGGTGGTCCTACAGAATCCCAGAACTTTCAAGGTGGATGCAGGAGAATCAGTTCATAGTCAGCAAGCTCCAGGTCAGGATGGGTTATCGAGATCTTGACTCAGAAAACCAACCAACCAGCCACCACCACCACCACCAAACCACCAAACCATTGCATAATTTTACACGGTTCGGCTACTGTTCAAAAGAATGGGTAAAATCATCTCTATGGATCAAATGCCACAGATGGCTGTGTGCTTTGGGGGCTCCTTCTGGAAGTAGACAGAAGACAAGGTAGTGCCTGTGGGGTGAGACTTGCAAAGCTCCCCGAAACCGAACTTCATGTGACAGATGATTTCTGTGGCTTATGCTCTCTTCACAAACTGCCCACTTTTGGGCACCACAAAAGTCAGCTACAATTATATGATTTTAATATCAGGAGGCCAGAGAATCATGCATTCTTCCTCAACAACTTTTTACTTCTACAATTAAAGGAATTAAATTCTAATTAATTCTAATTCAGATAATACTCCTGAAGTGTCCCAGTTGAACCAATGTAACCTGGTTCTCATTGAGTAGTGGATCTCTTTGGTCTCCTTTCTTGGCCTCCTAAGTGCTAGAATCACAGACATGTACTAACTACAGTGTCTCACCCAACAATCATTTCTCCTAGCTCACATATGGTGCTGGGCTGCTAAAACTAGTGATTTCAGCCCTTGACTTGCTAATTTTAGCGGCATTCAATGATGGAATTATTTCATTTGGTAACAACACTTTTTCTTTAGCTTTGATGGCACTGCATTTCCCTGTTGTGATTTTTAAATGTTTTTGTTTCTTTTTTCTTTTTTTTTTTTTTTTTTGAGATAAAGTCTTGCTTTAACTGTTAGCCATAGGCAGATCTTCCTCTATTCAGTCCTCAAAAGTCTCTAAGAGCTTTGCTTTTAATCAGGGTTTCCCAACCCACAAATTCTTCAGGCAATTCCACATCTTTCTAAATTTAAATTATGCAAATTCTGGTGCTGTCCCAAATGCCTCCATCAGTTGTGTGAGACACATGAGCTTTCCACGGGTATCCTACAAACTCATAGCCCCAAACAAAATTCATTTGTCTCTAACCATCCACACCTCAACAAAGACCATTGTTAACTTTCTGTACAAGCAAGAAAACTCCCTAGTATCTTACTGCCCCTGCTGCTGAAACCTGCCACTCCCCACCAATCAGTAACCCTGTCTTTCTACTCCATTTTGTGCTGGAGAGATGGCTCAGCACTGACTGCCCTTCCAGAGGACCCAGGTTCAATTCCCAGCATCCACCTAACAGCTTACAACTGTCTGTAATTCCAGTTCCCAGGGATCTGACACCCTCAGACAGACAGATATGCAGGCAAATTAATAATTTACAGAAAAAATAAAATAAATAAACTATGGCTTTTCATTCTATCTTAAAAACATCTCTGGGGCTGGAGAGATGGCTCAATGGTTAAGAGCACCGATTGCTCTTCCAGAGTACCGGGGTTTAATTCCTAGCACCTACATGGCAGCTCACAACTGTCTGTAGTTCCAGGGGATCCAACACCCTTCACAGATATACATACACGTAAGCAAACACTAAGGCAAAAGAAAAACCAAAAAGAAAAAAAACAATCCCTAACCCATTCTGTTCTCCCACCCCACATCTGCCTGGTGAGATGTGGTACCTTGTTTTTACACCCCACATCTGCCTGGTGAGATGTGGTGTCTTGTTTTTACACCCCACATCTGCCTGGTGAGATGTGGTACCTTGTTTTTATACCCCACATCTGTCTGAGCTGTCTGTACTGTTTTACTCACTCACAGGACTTCTGAGCAAGTTCATCAGTCTCTGTAGGGTTCTGCCTAGCATTGAACTCACTTTACAGACTCACTGGGGAAATGAACAATTTTGGCAGCATCATCTTCACAAGCACTAATGTGCATAATTCTGCATTTATTCTATTTTCTATGTCCCCAAATACAGTTTATTCTCTTCAGTAATGTCTCAGATACTTTTACTAGCTTTACATCTAGAGAAAGATATTTTAATAATACTACATTCATGGGCATGTTTTTTGGTCAAACTGTATGTTAGGCTACACACAAAATTATTACTTTAGTAGAATAAACTAACTTTTATTTAGGTGAGGACAAAAAGCCTCTTTCTGCACTGTAGGGAAACATTTTTGGAGTGTCCACAGTTAATACACGTAAATACAATGTGCTTGCTTTAAAAAAACCTCAGAAGAGTCACTTAAGTAAAATATTTCTTTCTTTAAAGTAGTCATATTTTTTCTTTTTTTCTTCTTCTTTATTTATTTTGTATTTATCAAGAAAAACAGTAAAATGAATTTAAAATGCTGATAAGTTAACAATAACTATAAAGAAGATAAAAATCATAAGCATGACTTATCAAGGGTGATAATGCTAAACTAGTCATAATATATTGATGTTAAAAACACAAAATCTGCCTCATTCTCATTTGAAAAATGATCATGTCTTAATCATCTTGTGTCGTCATGACAATTATGTCGTCATGACAACATAGTTGAGATTAAATTGTAGGGAACAGAGTTTCCTATAGCTCACAGCCTGTAAACATCTGCTGAGGACATCACGTGGCTTCATGACATAGTGGATGACACTGCACAGCAAGAACAGGTATGACACAGCAAGCGGATTCACAGGGAACGGATGAAGGGGTAAATAAGAGGTGAAGGGTTAGCCCAGCTCTGTAACAGTCTGCTCTGGAGGAACCAGGCACGTTCTACAGGACAAGTCTAGCTCTTCTAAGGCCTCATCCATTCTCAAGACATCTAACCTGGTTTCTTGACACTCACCTCAATCTTTTGAGAAAGCCATTCATGAGGATGCTGACCTAAGCACCTCCCCCAGGTCTCCCCAGTACAGCATCAAGGAAATAAGCCTCTACAAGAGTTTTAGTTGGAGCCATTCACACTGGACCATACCAACATATGGAAACAATTACACAGAGAATATCTTCCTACACTACACATGGTGGTGTGTACCTGTACTTGGGAGGTAGGTACGGGAGAATTGCTAGTTCAGATCAGCCTAGACTACCCTGCAAGTTGAAGATCAGAACAATATCCTGTTTCAAAACACCCAGTGTCGAGCTGACAGGATGGCCTGGAGGATAAAGGCATTTGCTGCCAACCTAATGACCTGAATTTGATCTCCAGAACCTACTTGGCAGAAGAGAAGAATTAACTTCTGTTGATTGTCCTCCGATCTCCACATGTATGTCATGGTGTGAGTGGCCCCTCTAATAAATACATGTAATCCCCACCAAAAGAGAAACCCCACTAAGGTTGGGGGGCAGACCGGTGGTGGAATACTTGGCTGGCATGTACAAGCTTTGGGTTTGGTCTCTTGCACACACAAATGCATAAAGAAGAAAATATATATCTTTCCATTTAATATTTGATTATGCTTATTTGTTTATGTGTACAAACTATAAGGCATGTGCATGGAGGTCAAAGATCAACTTTCAGAAGTTGGGTCTCTCCTTCCACCATGTGGTCCTGGGGGATCAAACTATAGTGCCCTTACCTGCTGAGGCATCTTACCAGCCCTCCAAATTAATATGTGAAAATACACATTTTATTCATATCAATAATTTGATAAACAGTTGTTTGAGTCTTTCTTATCAGCAATATAAGTTGATTTTAATTACATCAACTAAACATTTTATTATATTGACTCTTGGAAATTGTACAAAATATTGTCATTAAGACATTGTGAGGCTTAAATTATAAAAGTGAAAAGGTATCCTTCAATGTATGATGAAACAGTGACCTGGCCTCCACCTTTCCTAAGTATAGTTCTCTTAAAATCAGTTTATATAATTAACTCATGATAAATGTCTGAAAACCTTTGTGCTGAGTAAAGGCCACAGCCTCAGTCATTGTTCTACTGCTGTGAAGAGACACTATTACCAAAGCAACACTTACAAAAGAAAGTGTTTAATTGGGGGGTGGTTTACAGTTTCAGAGACGCAGTCCATTATCATCATGATAGGGAGCATGGTGGCATGCGGACAGGCACTGAAGCTGTAGCTGAGACCTTCTAAAATCCTGATCCACAGGCAGAGAGAGAGAGAGAGAGAGAGAGAGAGAGAGAGAGAGAGAGAGAGACTGAGACTGGCACAAGTTTTTGTTGGAATAAAAGATGCTTCCTCCAACAAAGCCACACCTCTAATCCTTCTAATCCTTTCAAACCATTCCATTCCCTGGGGACTAAACATCTTAATATATGAGCCTACGCGGGGGGGGGGGGGGGGGCATTCTTACATCGCCACCCTCTCACTTCCTACTCTGCTAAAGATTAAATAGGGAATTCAATTTTTTATTTTGGTTTTGTAAAAATGAAGTCCTACCAGGTGTGGTAAGGAGCTCCTTTACCCGGCACTCAGGAGGCAGAGGCAGGCAATCTCTGAGCTCCAGGCCAGCCTGGTCCACACACACAGTGAGACAGAGACAAAAGGTAACAGATAACTGACAAGAAAATGAACCTCACGTTAACGTTTCTACATTTCTTTTATTTTAAACTAATGTTACTGATGGTGCTGTTCTGAAAGCAACCTTAAGTATATTTTGGTTCTTGGCCTATTTTAATTTCCGAGTGATAAAAAACTAAATACATACTTGGGTACAGAGAGTAGAATAGCAGCAACATTATGAGTGGCAGAATCTCAGATCTGGTAATAATCAGCTCCACCAGAAGGAGACACCATGGCTCTATGGTCAGGCTGACTGGACACAACTGACCCTGTCTGTGTTCCCACCCATCTTTCAACTTGGCTCATGTCCTTCAAGGCTACTGAGAAGACTCAGTACATGTATGAATGGCATTTCTGGTTTAGAAGTTTCTTTTGCTCTTTTTAGAATCGAGAGTCTTAAACTATATCAGACATGCCCAAGGAAATTCCCCGTCATCCCTCTGGATGCCACAAGAACAAAAATGACTTGTTCCACTGAAGACAAGGAGGAGAAGGAGTATCATCTCAGCTCAGCCCTGGCACTGGCTGCGCTGTAGAGCTGCTGTGGGATGGAAATGGTCAAAGTTTCACAGTCTATTACAAAAACAGAACTCTCTTCTTGCTGACCATGCTTCCTGTTTGCCCAAAAGGGGAAGATAGATGTTTATAGTAATGATGTTTATGGTAACTGTCACCATTAGGTGTAATGGTCAACTAGACACAGGCAAGAGTCACCTGGGAAACAAGTCTCAAAGAGTGCTTGTCTAGATCAGGTTGGCCTGTGGGTGTGTCCGCCAGGGAGTTCTTAGTTGGACTGGGTGAGTTGGAAAGACCTGAGGTGAATGTGGTGACACTGTTCCCGAGCTTTGGGCCTTGGAGAGTGTAAGGAAGACAGTGAAGTCAGTTGGATGGTACTTGGAACATGCACACATGCTCGCCCTGCTCTGGACTGTGGATGTGATGTGACCCGCTGCTTCCTCACGGTGATGGACTGTAACTGGAATTGTAAGCCAAATTAACCCTTTTTTCCCTGAGTAGCTTTCTGTCAGGGTATTTCCATCACAGAGAAACAGAAGTGGGACAGTAGCTTTGCTCATGACGACAAAAACCTTGGAAGCAATCAAGATGCCTTTTAGTAGGTGAGTGGACAGATAAAATTGTGCCATATCCAAGCAACAGGCTACTTAGTATTTGGTGGTAAAGAGAAAACACAAAAATAACCCTTTGGCCAGGTGTAGTGATGCATACTTCAGTCTAGGCACCCAAGAGGAACAGGGAGAAAGATCTTGAATTAAAAAAAAAAACATGTACAGTAAGTACAAGGTCAACCTAGGCAAAGAACAAAAATCTACCCCTAAAGGAGCTAGAGAGATTGATCAGAGATGAAGAACACCAGCTGCTCTTCTAGAGAACCTGGGTTCAATTCCCAGCACCCACATGGCGGGCTCACAACAGTCTATAAACACAGACCCAGGGGATCTAAGACTCTCTTCTGGCCTCTGTGGGCACTAAATGCACATGGTGCACAGACATATATATATATATATATATATATATATATATATATATATATATATATAAATAAAACATCCATTCACATAAAATAGAAATAAATACATCTTAAGAAAAAACCCTACTCCTGCAAAGTCTTTTTAAAAAGAACTGAGCTAGGAAATTATGAAAAGATATGGAGGAAAATTCTTTTCCTGAGGTGGGTTGCTATGATGCTCAGGCTCATTTCAAATTCATAGGCTCAGAGGAGTCACCAAGAGCACAGAGATGCCATTGTTCCCGGTTAAGTGAGTGAAATCAAATGTACATTACTAAGTGAAGGAAGTCAATCTGAAAAGTCTGCCTCTGTGGTTCCAATTGTGTGAGAGGTACAATTAAACAATCCCCTGCCTCAGTCCCCCAATATAGGGATCACGGCCCTGGGCTATTGCTTTGTACCTGGACATTTGTTTTCTTTATGCAGTCAAATAATAGTAGCCTCGACATGATCCTTCATATAGAATTAAATTTTACTACATTATATTTTTATGATTAATTTTTAAATTTTGTATGGTTTATTTCTTTTTTAAAAAACAGAAAATATTTATTACTTTGGTTTAAAATAAGGGGATTGTGAGTTCAAGGCCAGCATGGGCCTTGAGTGGAACCTTGGCTCAAAAACAAAAGCAATACAAAAACTCAAATGAGGCCATTACCCAAGGGCCTGGCTTCGGAACCTGTAACTTGAATATCCTCTTTGTCACTGAAGGCTGTGTGCCTTCTTCTTTGATGTTAAATATAGTGACAAGCACTGACAAGGGGTATGGTTAGAAATGCAAACACAGGCAGTCTACTCTGCCAAATGACAGGGGACAGGCATTCATGGGGACCTCTGGCCTCTGATACTCTGGAATACAGAGGACAGGTGTGCACAGGGAGCTGAGGCCTCTGTTACTCTGGGCTTACAGTCTTACCTCTGCTGGGATATCACATGACAAATGGGGAGATTAAAAACCCACACCTCAACTTGAGGTTTTCTGAACAAAGGTACTCCTCAGTGCTCTGAGGTTTTCTTAAGCACCTGCAGACAAACTGGCAGACTTTTCTCCCACGATCCTCTACAGAGATACTTCCTCCAGCTGTGGTAATTTACAGGTTCACTCTTGTCTAACTACCTAACTCAGAGACAGCTTACTGCACGGCAGACCAGTAAGAAAGCTATGAGGTCGAATGACTTCAAAGATGACACTCATACTCCTGAGTAAATCCAGCCATGAGTAAGTAACCCCTGCCTTCATCCCTCATCTCCTAATACAAATTCCCAGCCAAAGCCTAGAAAACAATTTTATATTTCCAACCTCTCTGTGGATAAAAAAGGAAACCAAAATCAAAACCTTGTTCTCATGACATGGACACTCATGAAACGAAGCCAGACTTTCTTGGGCCTGTGAGAAAAAGAATCTTCAGAGCCAGCAAGAGGCAAAGGAATAAAAATGTGCTATTGCAATGGGCAGCGTTGCTTTCTCCTTGGCAATGTGAGTATCTGTGTTGCTAAGTATGGAGAATGCACCATCTGTGCAGACTACTAAGATCTTTCTTACAGTAAATTAAAAACAAAGTCTTTCCCCTCCCTAGTGGTGGTTACTTTAGCAAAGAAATTGAATGTTCTTTAAAGATGCTGGTAGCCATTCACAGTGAGATAGGGTTAGGGTTAGGAGGGCCCTTCCAGCTTCTACTGGAGACTCCCACATTCAGGTTTTTTTTGTTTGTTTTGAATCAGCGTGCATATCAACAGAAAAACCAGGAATGACCCAGGCTAGTTATTTCATCAAGCTTCATTTGGAAGAGAAAAGAGTTTTTAATTCCCTCAAAATATTGAAAATTATGCAGTCTTGGAATAGATTCCGTAACCCGAAATCTGACACATCTGCTTTTCCTTCAAGCTAAATCCCTGCACACACTGTCAGCACGTAAGGCGAAAATCCAGGCTTATCAAATCCTTCAAGAAAGGGGTTCTGTGACAGAACAAGTCCAGCTTTACATGTTGGTAAGGACTTAAACTGAAACCCTAGTTTACCAGAAAAAAAAAAAAGGTTCAAATTGTCAGACACATCTTTTAAATAGAAAAATATAAGTGCTTCTTTTTCACAAGAGCACATTTAGTAATGAGTTCCTGGTCATGTTAAAAAAGAGGCTATGCTGTCTGTCACCTTCATGATTAAGCAACTTCCTTGTTGTCATTTCTCTTTTATTGGTACATCTTTTTGAAGTTAAAATGAAAAATGTGTATTTGACATGTGGTATGTGTAGTTGATATGTGATATATATACTCAATATGTGGTATATGCACCCAATATATGACATGTGCTTGATGTGACATATGTACTCAGTATGTGACATATGTACTTGATATAGTAATGACAATAGAGAACTCCAGCTGTGCCTGAGTGGTTGCTAACAGTGTTGCTCAACTCAAGAAATCTCCCTTAAACCATGTTTAGAAGTGACATGAGGTGGATGTGGTGGCTATAATCCTACAGTTCTTGTACTCAGGTAGCTGAGGAACAGGGGAATCACTGGGGTCTCAGCCAGTCTAAGCTATAATAACAAGACCCTGTCTCTAAAAACCAAGAAACAGATAAAGAACTAACCTTGTTTATAAACTTGACCACATCTGGAATCATCTGAAGCACAAGCATCTAGGCACTTGAAATCTGGGCCACGATTTGGGTAGCAGCCTGTTCAAAAGGACATAGAAACCTGGGCTCTCTGCCTGCTTGTCCATACTCTCAAAAGGCAAGTTCATCTCTCCTGCTGTGGAGGCATTCCTTTGCTGGTGTTAGAATTCACTTCCTCAGGATTCCAACCTAGACCAAAGACCTGCTGAGACACCCAGCCTCATGGACTGAACAACTATTGGATTCTGGGACTTTCCTTCAGGGTACAGCCATTGTTGGACGAGCTGGGTCACAGCCAGTAAGGCACTCTAACAAATAATCCCTTTTAATATATATAAAAATTCATTCTATCCAGTCTGTTCTTCTAGAGAGCCTTGACTAATACAGAATCCTTACAACTCAATAGTAAGAATATAAATGCTACCCCCCATTCCACTAGATAGTGTTTGTAGACATGGCAGGAAGCTGCAACCATGAAATCTCAACAATATGGCCGCCTAGCCAAGTCCTACATAATCAGAACACTAGGTGACCCACCAACATGGATTAGAGAAATTTCACAGGCTCTAGGTCTAAGACAAAGAGCTATGGACATCTAATGGCTGCTGAGAGAACCAGTGAGGGATGAGCTCACTGGTGGGTTATCCAACCCCAAGTGGTCAGCCTTCAACATGTGCACATACAAAGCCACACTAAATGTGTGTGTGTGTGTAAAACAATCATAATAGGAAGTTAGGGGACAAGGGAGGCATTGGAGAGAAAAAAGGGAGGGGTAGAAATGATATCAACATAGTACAAAATTCAAAAAAAAAAAAATTAAGATAAAGATCAAAGTGGCAGGACGGAAATCCAAGTGGGGGAAACTGGGTGTATATGTGGCTCTGTCACCATCCACAGATCCTAGCCTAAGAACTACAAATACCATGCCTGGGCTGACCAAACAAATGACCCACATCACTAAACAGGATTTTCAGGGACTGTCATGTCACTATGAGGATTATGTGTCCTCAAATGATGTTCTAAGGCAATCACACTCTTTGCCGAGAGAAGCAGACAGTTTCCACCACAGTTCTTACACTGTGCAAAGTGAGCAGACTGTTGCTGGACAAAGAAACTGGAGCATGACATGGCTCTTTTTCTCCACCTTTTCTAGCTCACCATTCACTCTCTGGATAGAGAGGAAGGCGTGGTCTTGGTGTATAGAAATCAGCTGACCTCACAGCTTTTAATGTCACCTTCTATTCCGCTCAAAAGTATCCTGGGTTGAATTACAAATCTTAGCCAGCTGATCCACGTCAGAATTGCTTTCATTCTGAACATGAAGGGCCCCCGAAGGCTTTAAGCAGCTCCAAGCATATTTGGTAAGTTCCACTCGGAGCCACTTACAGTTGAGGGTCTTGGGGCCAGGAAAACTGAAGTGAGAAGCTGGAGGGCAGTGTCTCGGATGGGCTGGAGGGCTTTGCTATCAGCTCAAGCACAGCTAGCGTACAGGTGCATGATTCTCTTGCTGCCTTCATCTACAGGCGAGAAAGTGGCTGTGAAGAATGACTCACTGTGGTTAGACAGCCCAGAGCAGAACTGGGCCACATGTGAAGCTTGTACTTGGAACCTTAAACATGATGCTGAGAGGAGACGGGGTGTGGGTGGGTCGTACACTGGGGACTGTGAGTTATATGGAGCTGGCCTAGGGCTTTCCCTCAGTCCTCAAAAGTGTTTACAACATATGACACAAGAAAAGTGAAGAATGTGTTAGACTGCTTTTGGAAGAAAAGCTAAATGTTTGAGATAATATGTTTTATATCAAGTATTATATATCATACTTAGATCTTTCAAATGATATAATTAATAAGATTACTGAAAGGCAGTATCTATAAATTTATAATAATTATATAATGCATCATTTTAGGCTGTACATTTTAAAACTGAGGGTCGATTCACAATGAGATACTGAATATAATCTAGGAATAATGTCAAAATACAGTGAATGATGGTAAGAATGTTTGTTAATGGTGATTAAACTTTATCTACTGTAGTGATTATATATCAGGCAGAGAAACTCCAATATACTAATAGAGTGACCTAAGGCAAAATTAATTTCCAGTGCAGAATAAGAGACTGAGGGTATGTTTAGTGGTAGTATGTTTGAATAGCTCTTGTAAGGCTCTGAGTTCACTCTCTAGCATCACACATACAACACACACACATGCACACACACACACACATGCATGCACACATGAACATGAAGACACAGGTGGGGGTATGACATAAAAATGTATAATTAAGGTAGCAAGAATACTGAGCTGCATTAAATCAAAATGATATTAGGCTTCTATTTCTTAATAACTAATGTAAATTATAATTTTTTAAAGAACACTTATTGACTTTGTGTGTGTAAGTGTCTGTGGATATGTACATGCTGTGGCTTGTGTGTGGAGGTCAGAGAGCAAATGGTGGGGTTGGTTTCCTCCTTCTACCATGTGTAGACCAGGAATCAAACTCACTTCACACCATCGGACTGGCTGCAGAGTGCTTTTACCTGTTGAACCATCTTGACAGCTCCAGACGGTTTTCTTAAGGGCAAAGTAGTAGTAGAAATTTGGGAGGAATTTTTTTTAGAGTTGGTATTCTGGGCTGAAGGTGTAAATCAGTAGCAGAGCTCCCAAACCCTGGGCTTAGTCCCAGCAACATATACATACATAAAAATTAGCATGCTTGTATTTTTGAAGTGTGTGTGTGTGTATGTGTGTGTGTGTGTGTGTGTGTGTGAGAGAGAGAGAGACAGAGAGACAGAGAGAGAAAGAGAGAGAGAGAGAGAAAATGTCCATGTAAATATGAGACATGAATGTAGTGCCTGTGGAATTCAGAAGACAGTGCTAGCTCCCATGGAGATGAAGTTCCACGCAGCTGTGAGCTACCCAATGTGGGTTCTGGGAACTGAACTCGGGTACAAGAGCAGTACATGCTCTTAACTGCTGAGCCATCTCTCCAACCCTGGATTTTATTTCTTGTACAAACACTGTTTTCAACCTCTTGTGGAGTATAGAGATAACTTATTGACATTCATGATTTAAGACAGCATTCAATCACATCCTTGAACAACTGTATCACTACTAAATAACTGGTTTACTTCTAAATTGATATATAGGAACACAGTAAATTCAATGAGATGTAAAAAGAATACAAATTCCTATATGGACTCATTAGCTTAAATCAATAACCACAAATGAATATCACACCAACCAACAGCATCCAAGCTGCTTCTTTAGGCACAATTTGGTTGATATTAAATATTTATTTTCTAAATATATGCTGAGCTATACTAACATTGAATATATAGTAACTTCATACATTATAGAGGGTAGTCACTTCTTAATGAAATACTCGTGGTTGGCACAAGCCAAGAGACTCAACACTGTGGATTATTTCTTACATGAAGAAATAATGTAAGAACACTGTGGATTATCTCTTAATTGGAAAGGTCCACTGGTGTCTAGCAGAGGAAAGGAGTGAGACCCAAGAGTGGCACAGGAGCAGATACAGTGGACCTGTGTGTCCTTGTGCCTGTAAAGATGGCACTGGAGGAAGGGAAAGACGCCTGTTTAGAGGGGCGCCTGGAGAGAAGGGGGTAAGAGGTATCATGGCGCCTTGGCTCTTGGCCATGTGACAACCTCTGGTATCTGGTGCACATTGGCACTAAGCCTTGACTGGGGACACACGTTTGTCCTTCAGATGCAACAAAGCTGAGTGCCACTTTTAACTTACATACTTATTAATACTCCCATGGCAGCTGTTGGCCTTCAGGACAAACGGACAATAGGAATGCCAGGTAGCTTCTTGCCCTGCTTTCAGCCTAAGTTCCCATCCAATCTCTCTGTTCTATAAATGACTGACCACCAAAAGCTGTCCTCCCGAGGCTGAGGACTCAGCAAATGAGTACACGCTTATCTATGCATTCAGATGACAGAACAGCACTGGGAAAAGGTTCTGGTCACACTGTGACGCTCATGCTAACGATATACAGGAGATGCCAGAGATTGCATGATTCATCTTGGGCTTCTTCAGTTCTGGTGTTCTCGTGAATCTGTAAGACGCTCTTTTAATACATGCTGTCTATGAGTTAATGCATATAGAGTTGCATTTGAATAATATCAAACTAAGTCTTATACAGAAACATTGAAAAGTCAACCCTTCAGCCAAGTACTGTAAGCTGAAATTTATGGTGGAAATGGTAGTGAAAGGTAGAAACATACGACCATGAGAATAAGCAGTTTCAGTTCTGCTGCCGGTCTGCAGCATTGTGGACATTTACAAAGGGTCCTATGTGATCCCCAAGCATCTGCTAGCCCCTCCCATATTAAACAAGGCCGGAAGGAGTGCAGAGGTGGCTGGGCAGGTATGAGCCTTTGTTTTCACAGAGGATCCAGCACTCACAGGAGGCCCATCACTGTTCATAACTCCTGTTCCAGGGGATGCAATACCCTCTTTATAATTCTCACAGACACACATACAGTACAAGCACACAGACATACATTCAAGCAAAACACTCACACAGAAAGTAAAAAGACTCTTTGGGGGGGTGGGGGCTGAGCATGAGAAAAGAGACAAGGACAGAGGACCACACAGACACAGACATAGAACTGCCCGTGTGGCCCTGAAGGGGCTGCAACATCTGATCGATATCCAGGATGTGAAACCCTGACAGTCAGGAAATACCAAGCGGCACTCCTCTGATGCTGGAGTAATCATGGTCCCTGTTTCTAAACCCAAACAAACATCAAGGGCCCAGGAGGACTTGATGGACAGGCTAGGTTTTCTCGGTTAACTCTGATTTCACTAGACCCTCATCCCAGTTCTGCACCCCCTCTCTAATCATCCGGTTCCCCTGATCTCCAAGAGAACTACAAGTGAGATAATGGTTTATAAACCGATGAGCCGGGCTAGAGATGGTCCAACAGGTAAAGGAACTTGCTGCTGAAGCTAGATTATCTCAGTTCAATCCTTAGAGTTCACATGGTGGAGGAAGAGGACTGACCCCCCTCAAGCTGTCCTCTCACCCCAGGTATGTGCACTTCTCCTCCTCCAAAATAAATAAATGTCTGGAAACACTAAGCTAAAGAGGAAAAAAAAAAAGACATAAAAACAGATTTGCCAAAACTCACCATCAGAGGGCACAACCGTACTGCAATAGGCAGCTCCCACGCCCTGCCAGGAAGCCGGCCTCTGGTGTGCCTACAAGACAAAAGCCAGGTCAACTGTCAGGGCAGACCAGTGAGAGACATGTGCATCCCAAATATGATTAGCTTTCAAGTGTGTAAGTTTCATGGATTCTCCAGAAAAGAAAATACAAGGAAACAACAAAAGGGATTCCTAGCATCCTAAAGTAGGGGCAACAAGCACTTTGGTGTCACCATTACAAATGAACACATCTCCATACATGCAGATTGCTACAGACTCATATTGAACAAAATGAGAATGTGCCCGACAAATCATCTCTACTGACTTTTAAAACCAAGTCTGGTTAAGCCTTCTCCTTTCTAAATTGCTTCCTTCCCGTTAGGCCTGAGGTTGGCACCTTTTTCTTTTATTTCAAAGAAGATGCACTGAACATTTACAGCATGTTAGTAGGTACTGGCCCTTGCTATTTACTTTCCCTATTAAAAACCGTGGACAGGCAACTTCAGTGTTGAGCCCAGAGTATTAGAAGGAACTCACAGGAGAGCACTGAACACACTGCTAACCAAGTCCTTCCTTGGTATTTTCCCCTTTCCCACTCCCCAAAAGTACAACGGAAGACAGGAAGGCACTAAATAACTAAAACCCATATCAAGACAACGAAAGCCACTTAGAATTCTGATGTTACACACACCATGATTCAGTGTAACATAGGACACATGGATCTCATCAATTCCCACCTCCTTCCACCTAAAGACAGCAGGGAATGTAAGGTTAACTTTGGTGGTTCAAAAGAGAATGCCCCCCCCCCCCATAGGCTGTTCTGTTTGAATGTTTGCCCTTAGTTGGTGGAACTGTTTGGGAAGGATTGGGGGCGTGTCATTGGAGGAGGGCTTTGAGATTTCAAAAGCCTAAGCTAGACCCAGTCTATGTGTCTGCTGCTTGTAGGTGATCAAAGCTTCAGGTAGTTCTCACTCCATGGCTTCCCACCTGCTCATGGCCATTCTTCTGTAGAGTTCTGTAAGCAAGCCCCAATGAAATGCTTTCTTTTATAAGTTGCCTTGATCATAATGTCTCTTCAGAGCAATAGAAAAGTAACTAAGACAGTTAACTTCAGTTGAATTTAAGAAAGAAATGCAGCTAATATCTCTCCCATAGCAGCCAGCTGTCCAATTTGGTGAATGACCATCTTCACCTTACCCTGAATGGCATCTTCATCATTTTCCAAATACTTATATGAATTTGAATCTATTCCTGAACCTCTACTATCTGATGAGCTGTCTGCTCGCACCCTGGTAACCATGTTGGTCCCACATTCTACATATATGGTAAATTTTAGTATCTGGTATGATCAGTCATCACAAGAACTAAATAAGTAATATATATATGAAGCACTGATAATAGTACCTGGTATACAGTAAGGACTTAGTAAGTGCTAAGCATTTTGCTTTGAGACCATGTTAATTCCATAGGTTAGCATAGGGGAGACTACCATCTATATGATGTCTCGTCTTTGTATCCAGGAATCTTCGTGTTTTGAGACAGGGTCTCACTATGTAGCCCTGGCTGGCCTGAAACTCACTATATAGACCAGACTGGCCTCAAACTCACAGAAATCCACCTGCCTCCGTCTCCTGAGTGCTAGGACTAAAGGCCTGTGCTACTTTACTTGGTGTAGCCAAGAATTACACACTCTCTTCTTTTGAATCTTTATCTGTATACTAGAGCATTTTTAAAACATCTCCACGAAGATCTTGTGCCTGTCTCATGAACACTTCCTGTGCTGTTGTGTTGTATCCAATATTAAACTCATCACCCTGCTTTTTTTGGTGTTTGTTTATTTTGTTTTCTTTTTTTAAGGCAGGGCCTTCCTGTATAATGTTGTCTGTTCTGGAACTTTGTAGACAAGGCTGGCCTCAAACTCACAGAGATCTATCTGCCCTGTCTCTGCCTCTGAAGTGCTGGAATTAAAGATGTGCGTTGCCACCACCAGGCTGCTTTCTTCATTAAAATGGTTTCCTTAGTAAACTAAAGCATATTTAAGACTCCCAGCACCCGGGAATCTGAGGCAGGAGGATTTTGAGCTCCAGCTTATGATGTTTGTTTTCCTGACTGTTTGGTTCCTTTTCCTTCCCTCAGCTTTTTAAATGTCAGTTCGGGGTAAGGTCAGCTCTGCCCCTCACGCAAAATATTGATCCAGCGTATGCCTCTGCTGATCGCTTGCAGGTGTCTGCCCCTGTCCAGGACACTTAACTTTCCCCCTGATTTTTTTGAGGGTCCAATTCTTCTTAATAAATTATTTATTTAGTTTGTGGCTAGTATTCTTTGACCCTGGGGCAAGAACTTTTGATTGGTTGAACCACTGATAGTGCTTGTGAAATTATAAGTTCTCGTTAAATAAATGCTAAGTAAATCTTGATAATTACAGCCCTATAAAATATGCTTTATGGTAAAACAAAAACCCTCTCTCTATTTATGAGTACAGAGGCTTTTTATGTCCGTTCACCATTCAGTTTAGTCCAGGTGTCAATTACCTACCTGCTCATCCTCAACCCTTAGCACGTGACATTGCTGGGTTTTTCTTAGATGCCCCCATTGGTGGCTGTATAGAAAGTGTGGGTTTGGGGCTGGAGAGATGGCTCAGTGGTTAAGAGCACCGTCTGCTCTTCCAGAGGACCCGGGTTCGATTCCCAGCACCCACATGGCAGCTCACAACTGTCTGTAGTTCCAGTTCCAGGCAAACACCAAGGCAAATAAATAAATAAATAAGAAAAGAAAGTGTGGGTTTACAGTTTTGGTCCCTCATTCTCCCCGCACCCCCCACACGGTGGAGGCTTTAAAGATGCAGATCTTCCTCTGTGAATATAAACTCACATCTATTTTCATCTTAATTTTATAGATAATGGGCTCCATGCTCAATGCCAATTCTGTAGCTACAGTTTCTGCTTTTATTGCTTCGATGACTGAACTTCTTCCTGGAGAAGAGCTCATGAGAGCTGGATTTCTGAAGCCTGACATATTAATTCCTAAACTAATCTTCCCTGGAGGACTTGGTAAAGTACTGAATGTTGCTTTGGGGAGTCTGAGGCCAGCCATTGACTCTGGACTCTGCAGATACGGGTGTCACTTCTGGAGGTCTTCCCTCAGACCTATTAGACCCTCACCAGATCTAGCGGCCATCCTATAGAGCACGCCGTGAGACTGCTGCCTGCCTGTGCTGAAGATGAAACTTGGAACTCTTTCTTACCTTACCTCCTATTCCATGGTCTAAGAAGAGGATGGGGGAACTGTTGTATCTAAGGGGCCATCACTGTTACACAGTGGCTTTTACTGTAACCATATATGACCATACAGAAGTAGAGAACAAAATGGGAAGAAAATCCCATGCACCATCATCAGAGGTTACCAACATTCTGTCAGCTTATCTAAACCATCAAATTTGCTTTCTTCTAAACCCAGAGTCGGTCAGTTCCCCCACTTCCCTCCCTCCCAGATCCCCTCCCCTCTCTCTATGTCTCTCTTTTGGTGTTTATGATACAGTCTCATATAGTCAAAGCTGGCCTGTAACTTGCTATGTGGCCAGGAATGATGCTGAATTCCTGATCCTCTTGCCCTCCTACCTACCTTTCAAGTGTTGGGATTATAGGCATGCACTATCATGTAGCATATACCCCCACTTCGCAAGCATCTTAAGACATCAGAACTATTTAACACTTCATCTGAAAATAGTTTAGATGACATTTGTTGGAACACTGTAAAAACTAAACGGCTTCTATGATTTTTACTAATTATCCTTAGCAATATTTTTCTGTAGGGCATAATCAGTACATGACTGGATGATTTTTGCTAGATGCCAAAGAGCATGGGTTGGTAGGCCAGCCACCTCTTTTTGTAGAGTTTTTATTGGGCCACAGTTGGGCTCACTCATACCCACAGTTTTAATCTACACTCTCTCTAAACAATGAAATTCAGCAGCTGAGTAGTGGTGAGACAGGAGTAATTTCAGCAGAAACCACAGGGTCTTATAAATGTAAAATGTCTACAGTCTAGCCCTTGAAAAAAAAAAATCTTAGCTCTCCCTTGCTATAAACAAAGCTTATATGGTGACTTCTATAGTGACACTGACAATCACATCTAAAGAATATATCTGGAGGCAGGGTTGCACTGTGTTGCATAGGTTGGCCTCACACTTCTGGACATAAGCCATCTTTTTTCTCAGCCTTTCAAATAACTGTGACTTATAGCCACCATACTCATGTTCTTATTTGTTAAAACAGTCCCGACAAACACACAGGTCCTTATTTTTCTTTACGTTGTCTCATGGTTTACAGTCCAATGAGACTAACATAAATAAAAATGATTTTGTTCTAGCCATTTCTCCTTGAAATATAGAAAAACACAGGGCAAAAACAACCAAATCAAAAACATCCAGGAAATGGATAATGAATGTTCAACAGCAAAGACACACGGCTACCTCCTCCTCCGCATCCTGTGGTACCCCAATTAGAGGTACCTGGGCTGTCTCTTTTTATTTTTGATGGATCACAAGAAAATAGTAAACTTTAGTTTTTTCTTTTCTTCTAAAGTAGCAAGTGTTTAATAAATATTTGGTTGGTGCTAACATTTAAAAAAAAATACATTAAGAAGTTTGCTGGGAGCAAGGTAATACTAGTGCCTGGGAGATTGAGACAGTAGTTCAGGGCTAGCCTGGACTACCTGAGACTGCCTCAAAAAAACCGAAAAAACAAAAACCAAACAAACAAACCCCAAACATAACATCTTGTTAGGGGTGTGGAAGAGAACAAGCTGAGCATGATTCTCAGTTCTGCAAACAAAACAACCCCCCAGCAAACCAACCAACCAGACAAACAACAAAAAGGCTTTTTAAAAACGGAAAGAAATTTTAGTTGGTCAAACAGTATATATTATTCATGGATTTAAATTTACAGGCAGAGACCAAAATCAAGGTGAGGGGAGTACTTAGCAGGTATAAAAATACCCAGAGTAGGGAGAGGTCTCTAGGCTGTGTTAATGCCAAGTGAAGAGACACAGCCCTTACAAAGAAAATGTAAGTTTTTGCTTTTAGTAAAGACAGTCCACAATTTGGTAAGTAACATGGGAGCACCAAAAAAAAGCAGAGGTTTGTAATGTAAAGCATGCATACAGCTCACCTGCTGCCTGTGCTGTAATGGGTTACTTTTAACCTTCTCCCCAGAAGAAAAATGCCCAACCGCATCAGTGTAGACAACAAAACATGGTAACGTTGTTTCCCCAAGTCATAGGACTCAAGCTAATTAAATCTCTTAGTATTAAAATGTGACACTAAATGTCCTCAGATCCAATTATTTAATCCAACTTAATGCTTACTTTTGGATCCCTTATTGCTAACTTAACTTTGCTAAATTAACTTTCCCTACATTTACCTTTCACAGTCAGAAGAGCAGATCTGCCAGTCAAGGAGATACTAAGAGTCTAAACAACCTGCCAACAGCCCCAAATAGTCACAGCCAATTAGAC
>PVIH01000323.1:0-103478 GCA_004025045.1 Sigmodon hispidus
GTGTCCCAGATTTCCTGAACATTTTGAGTTATGGCTTTTTTAGTTTTACTATTTTCTTTGACTGATATATCTATTTGAGCTACTGAGTCTTCCACTTCAGAGATTCTATCTTCCATCTCTTGAACTCTGTTTGTTATGCTTGTATCTGTAGTTCCAGCTTTTTTCTTCAGGTTTTCTATTTTCATTTTTGCCTCATTTTACTCCTTTTTTATTGCTTCTATTTCAGCTTTTATTTCAGCTTTTAGTTCCTGGCATGTTTCTTTCATAGATTTGTTCATCTCTTCCAATTTTTTGTTTGTACTTTCTTCTATTTCTTTAAGGCTTTTTTTCATATCTTCTTTGAGAGCTTCGATGATCATCAAAAAGGAATTTTTGGTGTTGCTTCCTTCTGTTTCCTCTTCATTGCTCAGTTCAGGTCTTGTATTTGTAAGATTGCCACTCTCTTCTGGAGTTACCATGTTGTCCTTTGTATTATTATGTAATTTTTTGCACTGACGTTTGCCCTTGGCTTCAGTGGTTCACGATTAGATGGGTCCTGCTCAGTTGTGGCACTCGGGTTTGTGTGCCTCCTGTCACCTCTCTGGTCAGGGTCTGATTCTGTCTTTCAGAGACCCCTGCAGTTGTTGGTTTGCTCAGTTCGAGGTCGTTGTGGGTAGCCGTGCAAATTCCTTCAGCAGGAGCTGTGGGTGTGGTGACGGGCAGAGTTTACCTGCCCCTGCTCCAGAGTGTTCTGGGACTCTGCAGACAGCACTCGGTCCCGGGAGCGGAACCGAAAGCAATGGGAGCTCAACTCTCCCTACCAGGCTGGGATATAGGCGCTGAGGCCTGGTGTCCCCTCCTTACCTCTGGGTGGGGTCTGAATCTGCCCTTCAGAGACCCCTGTAGTTGGTTCGCTCAGTTCGAGTTTGTGGTGGGAGCCGTGCAAATTCCCTCAGCAGGAGCTGTGGATGTGGTCAGGGGCAGAGTTTACCTGCCCCTGCTCCAGAGTGCGCTGGGATTCTGCAGACCGACAAACTCTTATGAGTACTAGTTGGATGAATTTATTCCCCCAAGACCATCTCCTTAAATGCTACTCTCTGTGAAAAAAGGCATCGAAGATGCAGTTTTAGAAGCACACATTCACTGTACAGAAATCTCAAAAGAGTTAATCCTGAGCTACAAAAGTCCCAACATATTATATATTTGTAGGTCTCAGCATGCTCCGTGTATGATGGGTAAAGATTTTTATTAAAAATTCAGTTAAAATTAGAGGAAAATTTAATGCATATGTTCCAGTTTCTATTTGAGAAGTAGCTCCCCCCCAAGGCCCATGTATTAAATGAAAGTGAGGATCATAGGAAGTAAGTTAGGACATTTTGAAGATTGCTTTTGTAGAGGATAATAACAGCCCAACCACTTCCTGTCTGGTGTTACTTCCTATCCACCACTAGCCCATGTTACTACCTGCTTCCTGTCATATGCTTCTTCATCCTAGATCCAAAAATAAAAAGAGCTGAGAGAGTGGAAATCTCTGGAACCGTGAGCCAAGATGCATATTTTTGTCTTTTAAGTTGAATATCTCAAGTATTTTATCACAGTGACAGACAACTGATAAATATACTCATACCTTAATGTAAAATGAATGAATACATAGCTAGAATCTTAGTTGACATATATCTTTATGTGAACATGTAAAGCTTTAAACTGAGCATTTGAGACAGCAAAAGCACCTGTAGAACACAGGTAGAAAATTTCTTCTCATGGAACATTTTGAGAGTAAAGGTTTTCCTTGTGTATCAAAAATCACCTTCAAAATAAATATATACTTGGTTTTTACCCTCTTTTCCAGCCACATCATTTGATCACAAAACGTCTATAAGCCTACTTCATCAGGGTGGATATGGATACTAGAGCTAGTTTGATAAGCTTACTGAAGAGACAGTAAGAACATGATGATGATGCACAATGCATCTGCCCACAATGTAGTGAGCATTCATTGAATGGTGCCTATTTTTATTATAGATTCTGTTTACTTACTTTCTTCTCATATTAGTTATGTTTATGTGTTTGAATTGTGCAAATCAGATCATGTTGCTTCTAAAACAGAAATGAAATGTGGGGGCTCTACTGCTTGGTTGCCTCTTCAGAAGCAAATATAATTAATTTTATTAGCTTACAACTGAACCTTCACAAATTAAGAGCACCAAATATGGGAAGCTGGCTTCAATTATAAGCAGGCAGATGGTTTTATAATTCAGAATATCACCCATGTGGGAGAATTTGGTAGGTGAATAAAATCAGAATTTTAATGACACGATTGTATTTTATGTGACCACAGATTTTAGTGATTTAAAATGTTTGGCTCCTGGTGACTTGAGGAGAGTACTCAGTCTGACTAGAAATCAATTTTGCTTCAGTGGGAAACCATGGAGAAAGAAGCTTCGAATGTAAGTATAAAATCCTCCCAGAAATCTATTTTTACCTGGAACACAAGTAATCCTTGCTGGTAATGGGATTGCCTTTGTCTTCAAGCTATGTCATTTTGAATATCTCCAGCTCACTATTGGTATGCTAAAAACCAGAGCTCAGCAAAATAACAAGCACTTCTAAATAATAGTGTAGAAAATAATTCAATTACAACATACTTTAATATAATCAGTTTGTACAAAAACATGTATTAAAATAGACAGTCTGTCTCATTAACATTCAGCAGGCATCTCCTTCAGCTAGAACTGAACTTATTTCAGACTCATACATACAGAATTCTTAGATAGATTACAAATACATGGGCACACACAAAATTAAACAGAAAACAGTTCCTAAGTGTTGAAGGAATTGAGGTTATTTTAGTGGGTACATCTGTATTTTTTTTAAAAAATGACATTTAGTGCCACTGCCTTTCTGGATGTGAATAAATTATAGTTTTGCAAACCATAATTACATTGGTTTATACTTAATGGTTATACTTTGTTACTGAGCCAGTATTAATCAAGATTTTGTAAATTTTTGCTTCATTCCCTGGGTGGCATGGTAGTGCTCATATGCTTTGGATAATTACACGCATCTATTGCCTTGTATTGTGTGGTCAGGAACCAGCCCTTTGCTCCACGGCTTTCATCTATCTCTCAGTATTCACACTGTGATGTCAATCTTCCTTCCCAACTGCTTACTTCTAGCAAATACTTGTTTTTTAACTGAGTGATTCTTTCACCTTTCTGCCCACCATCCTTCCCACTCATCAAAACCAGATTGCATTTTGCTGCAGAAGAAAGATGTGTTCAATAAAACTTGGCCAAGAAGATGGTTATTGATACATCTTTGAAAGGCAGCTGTATTGCTTGTGTACCACTGGGGACTGGAACAGGGAGACTCAGATTGCTTGTGGTGCCAAGCATAAAGTAAATCAGATTTCCTTGCAACTTAAAAATTAGAAATAAAGTAATCTCTGTGTCTTTTTCACATTTGAGAAAAGAGCTGTAAATGATTCTTGGAGATATGGAATGATCCTTGGAGATAGCCTAAAGTATTGCCTATCATTATGGAAAGTGATATTCATAGGACATAATGAAACATTTTCTACCCACACTCTTAAACATGTAATTCAGTTTGGGACTAAAACAATAAGTCACCCATAGCTGAATTTAACTTTTAAAAAGGTCTCTATAAGGAGGGGGCTGGAGAGATGGCTCAGTCGTCAAGAGTGCTGGCTGCTTTTCGAGAAAGCAGGGTTCAATTCCCAGTGACTCACAATCTCTGTAACTTCAGCGCTACTGAACCATCTCACTATCCCTGGGGAATGTTTCATTTTAGGAACATTTTATTTAGATAGGCTTTGGATAACCTACATATGGATTGTTCGAGACTCAAAGAAGGCATGACTAAATGCATTATAAAGAAAAGAAAACAAATGCTCATAAGTACAGTGGGAGGTGAATAAAGTTCCTTGGAAATGGACAAGTGCTGGTCAGTTACATACAGTGTGGTCTGGGACAGGGAGAACTGAGCTGCAAACGTGTCCTTAAACTGTCCCGTGGGAGACTGTGGTATGACAAGAGCAGAGATTTGCTCCCACTGACCATTCTAACATCTAGCCTGGTCTACATAAGGATAACCTGTCTCAAAATAAATACACAAATAAGTACATTAAAAAATAAACAAGAAGCAGGCGATCTGAATTTTTTAATGTGCTTTCTCTCCTATGAAACTTATGAGAACACCCACTGCCCAATCATTAGGTAACAGTTATGTATCAGGGAGATAAAAGCAAAAAATAATAATAATTTCAAAACTTGGGGGCCGGAGAGATGGCTCAGCAGTTAACACTGGCTGCTCTTCTAGAGGACTAGTGTTCAATTCCTGGCTCCCACATGGTAGCTCATAACTCTCTGCAACTCCAGTTTCAGGGGACCTTATACCTCCACACGTACATACATGCAGGCAAGCATAAATGTACAGAAAATAAAAATAAATTATTTTAAAAGTTAATAATACTTTTAAAAGTCAGTGACATCAGTGGTTCATATTGCACATGAAACAGATTTCACAGATTTGAATCCAGAAGTTATTTAAATAAAAGGAAAAAATTTAAATCCCCATTAAAAGTCAACAACAGCACCAAGTGCAACTGAGGGAGAGAAATCAAATGCACTGGCGATATAAATGATGTGTTATTAAAGTATATAGTTTTCAACAATATATTTTATTAAGTATATTGTTATTAAGTTATATTAAGTTATTAAAGTACATAGTTTTCAACAATATACTAAAACTAAGACTTTAGAAGACGGAAGCAGTTTATTATTACATGGGGACCAAAAGAACACATACTTTATACAAATTAAATGTGAGCCATTCACACATATAAGAATACACAAAATAAAACCTTGGTTCCGATTGAGGGGAAGGTGAGATGACTATGGGAAGGGTGTAGTGTCTGTGGGGAGGGGGGAGGGGAAGGTATCTACCAGAGTGGGAGCTGAGATAAGTTTCTGCCTGAGGAGGTCACAGATGTTCACAAGACTTTGCTATGTTCTCTATATCTCTGTCTTCCTAGCAGCTATTATGGCAATCTGCAGTAATAATAAAACAATTTGCTATTTTTATAGGTAAATCCGAACCATATTGTGATGATAGAGACAGTTTATATTTGATGTCATAAATAAATATAATGAATAGAAGTGAAGGAACTCGGGGCCAGGAGATGATCTTGCAGCCTAGGTCCAGGGCCCATGTTCTAATCTTGGAGGATGTCAAAACTGCTATTATAGAGCCTCCTTGCAGGCTATTCTTTCTGGACAGAGGAAGGCAATTAGAATCAATCATTCCAGGGCTGGCACCTAGGTCTGCAGTCTGCAGGTCTCATGTCATGGTCTTTCCCTCATGTCTTCTGCTCAGGAGCTGTAAGCATGGTCTTCAAGTTATTTACAATTTGGATATTTGACTATTTTAGGCTATGAGAAAAACTATGAAATTAATATTTCCTCTCTCCCCCCAAAAATTAAATATATAAACTGGCTTCTGAAGTCAGATGTAATTGAATGTGCATATTTAAAAAGCAGATCACAGGCACTGAAAATGACTTTTCACAGTCACCAGAGCAGACTGGTGAGTTTTTGCTTCTTATTTTGAAATGGCCACAGAATATTCTTTATTTCTTTAAGCCATCAGGAAGCCATCCACTCTGGCCTGGCACATCCTTTTCCTTCCCACAGAAAGCGGGCTAGATGCATCACATATGTCCTATAGCTAATTTGTGATGCAGGAAGAAACCAACAAACTAGTGAATTGTAGCTGCTTTTAAAAAAAGAGGACGAGGAAAAAAATCAATAATAAATTATCTTCCTCTACAGCAGTTTAGAGTCTTTGCACAGCCCCTCTGACATGTAGATGGAGTTATAAATTGATTTAGTTGAGGATGCTAAAGAATCTCATGTGCTCTGGACTGCCGGGTGAATGCAGGTTAGAGAAATAAAAATAACCCACCTTGTCAGAGGGTCTTTGTAGGAGCTGCCTAACCCAGCAAGTTATTTTTACAGTTTAATGAGCTAGGCCCCAGCTTCCACAGGGAGACACAGCAAGTGCGGTATTTCATAATTTACTGCTGTAAAATGATCAGGATTCATGTTGTCTATAAAACATGAAAAACCTTCTTCATTCCTTACCAATTAGATCATAGTTACAGCTCACAGTTCCTTTGAGTTTAAAAGAAAAAAAATTTAACTGCTAGACATAAATGAATGCTGTGGTTAAATTAAACCCTTCAACAGCCCAAACAGGCTTGAAAGAAATGCCTTCTGGATGTTATTAACACGCATATTTAAGTGCTATTTTTAAATTTTAACTCCAAGCCATAGCAAGCACAAATGTTTAGAATAGCTATTTTGGCATTGTAGCCTTATTCACAGTTTTTCATCTTTACTAATTCTGTCCAATAATTACTTCACCTTTTACTACTTATTTTTTTGCAGATATAGCAAGTCATTTTATAGAAATAATTATATTTGGGGAACAATGATGTCAATGCAATTTTGCCATCAAGAGTTCTCTTCAGTTATTATCATGTTAGCAGGATTGTGTTCTAGTCTCCAGGAGTACATTAAAATGGGTAGGAATTATAATTTGAACTTAATAACTTTAAATGTTTAGTATGTTTATGTTTATTAAAGAAGGTTCACTATGAAACAGTTTAAACACAACCATCAAGCCACTTATTCCAACCAAAATAAAACTGGAGAATTTATTATGAGGCTGTGAAAATGTGGAGTAAGAAGGAGGCCTACTCAGACATCGAAATGGAGAAATCAAGATTTAGTTTCCATATTGCCTATTGCATTTGCTGTGGCATGGTAATTTGGATACATAGTACATGTGTTTACTAAGGTTGCTATGACAAAATACTTCACTATAGGAAACTTGTACAACAGAGGCTAAAATCCAAGATGAACGTACTAGTGAGTTTGGATGCTCCTGTGCCAGCCACTTGAGTGAGTGAGAGGAGATGGATGGTTTTGGGGATGGCCTGTGTAAGAAGTGGCATTGTTAGGTGATGACAAAATGTGTGGGCACAGATGGGCAGAAGTACGGAATCTTCTTTCCTTTGCCTTTTGTATGTCATTTGTTGGTTTTCTTCTTGATGACCATGTTGACTGGAGCACGATGGATTGGCTTTGGAGATTTGACTTCTGTTTCCCTGATGAGTAAGGAAGCTGGCTATCTTTGCCTGTATTGATTGGCCATCTGTACCTCTTCCTCTCAGAACCGTCTGTTTAATTCATTTGCCATTTATTGCTTGAATGATTTCCTTTGTACAGCATAAATTTCCAATATGCAGGGATTATTTCTGGAGTCAGTTGTATTTTATTATCTATGTATTTCTACATAGCACAGTGCTGTCTTGATCATTGTAGCTTTATGTTAAGCTGTGCCATAAATTCTGCAAACTAAACTTCATTTTTAGATTTTTTTAAAGCATTATCCTAAATGTTTTGCATATGTATAAACTCTAGAATAACTGGGATTTATATGTGTTAAAAATACAGATTTATTTTTAGATTATATTAAACCTATTGATCAATTAAGGAAAGTTATTTTTAATCTTTTTTAAAAAGTTCTTTTTCTGTTTGCAATTATGTATCCTTTAAAGAAGGCAACATGTTCTGAGAAATGTGTTGTTGATGACTATAAAGTATATTTATATAAAGATGATTATGATTTATCAGACCATGTAATTTTGTAGTACAACTGTGGCATGTATGGTCAGTCATTCACTGAAACATTGTAATTTTGTGCATGATTGTATTTAAATATTTCCTAAGAATATGTGGTGATACTTTACATTTTTCAACATGCAAATTTTATGCATACTTTGCTAATAGAATCATATATTATAAAATTGTTTCTACCTAGCATACAAAATGATGGGCTTCACGATGGTATTTTGATGTCATCTACATTGCTCACATTCAAGAAACCCATTATCCTTCTTTGCTCCGCATTCCCTTCCTTCATCAAATAGTATACTAGTCTTCTTCCTTTATCAAAATAGTTTTCTTTATGCTTTGATGTCATACATATAATGTACATGAGATGAAATATGTGAATTTCTAGATTCTGAGTATGGGACAAAGTATGATACTTACTCTTACTTTTTATGCCACACTCCTTTCTTGGGACTTTTCCTCCTTCATACAGTCTCCTTCTCAGTTCATATCTGTGTGTCGGGGGGTCATGAGGGACCAAGTTTGACACCAGAACCCCGTTTTTCTCTTCATTAAAGATATATTCTGTTTTCATACTATATAATTTGAATAAAGGTTCCCTTCCCTTTACTCCTCCAGTTCCTCCCCACCCCTTCTTTCCAGATCAACTTCCTGTCTCTCATTAGAGATGAACAGGCTTCTAAGAGATGACAATAAAACATGACAAAATAAAATAGTATGAGATAAAACAAAAACCAACATATAGAAGCTGGAGAAGACACACCAACAGAAAAGTAAAAGAGATCAAGTGCTGAAGGGTCAGAGAACCAGTCACTCACACTTTCAGCGCTCACATAAACGTGCTAAACTGAAAGCTGTAGTGTGTATATGTACACGAAGCTGATGCAGACCCATGTAGTCCCTGCAGTGGCTGCTTCAGTTTTGGTGAGTTCATACGACCTCTTCCTAGTTGTTACAGGGGGCCTTGTTCTCCTTGGTGTCCTGAACAGGTCTAATCAGATGGGGTCCCAGTACTGAGAGAAGACATGGACACATGTCCCACCCCTATCCCAGATGTTATTTATAATTAATAACCCTTGTAAAAGAAAAAATAGTTTTTTCCAACAAAGTCTCACTGGGTACACAAACCACACTTAAGGCCCCCTGCCCAGTAGTAGATGCTCAATACAAAATGAACTCAATGGTAGTTTTGGAGGTTTTATTTATTTGTTTTACCTCATAATGCTTTGTGTTTTTTTTCTCCTCCTTGCAATCCCTTGCTTTTGTTTATATATTATGGTTTCCAGCTCTGTGGGTTTATTATTATTATTATTTCTATGTGTGTGTCTCTACACTTGTATGTGTTTTGTGTGTTTCCTTTTTGTCCTTTTATTTTCCCATTGTTTGTTTTGTAGTGCTCAGGATTATTTGTTTTTATTTTATCTTATTAGTTTTATTATTATTAAGTTTTAAATGCCTTTTGATTTTAAAGAAAGAGAGTGAGAAAGGACATGGATTTGGGGAGCTGAGGAGGCTCTGGGAAGAGTTGAGGGAGAAGAAATTATAATCAGAATATATTGTATGGAAAAAAAAATCTACCTTCAAAAAAGAAATGGTTAGCTCCTGAGGATTGATACCCAAGAGTCTCTGCTCAGTGAGCCCAACAACACTACATTCAGTCTCACTTAGTTTTCTTTTCTGTTTATTACTGATCTTTCCAGTGACCATTGATTGAGTCTCAGTAGTTCCAATCTAGCATTTAAGGTTTCAAGGATTTGTGAAGAACCAGTGGTCTTCAGTTCATCTTGGGAAGAGGAAGAAGCTGAGTCAGCAAAGGATGATGGCAATGGCAACAGGAGCAGCATCAGAGCACTGTCAGGTAAGAGATGATGACAAGCACGTGACAAGGCTATAGAGTTCTCCTAGATCTGCCTTCAGGCTGGACCACTGCTTCAAGATACTGCTCAGTGTAGGGGAGTGACTTTCCCTCAGTTACTCCTTCCAGGAAGTGCACTTGCCCACATGACCAGCAGTGTCTCTTTTAGGTGATTACAGAGACAGTAGCTACTTGATAATTTTGTCAAAAATCCATGTCTCAAAATATCTGAAATATATTCTAGCTATCATCTAAATGTTTATATAACTTAACTTGGTTCCCATTTTAAATCATTTATCCTAAACTTTTAAGATATTGGTTAAAAATGTTAGCTTTCAATAGGATTTTCATATGGGAAAAAATAAAATATTTATTAATAATGAATGATTAAACACATCATAATTTTTTTCTCTGTTGAAATATTTAGCAACGAGGGAGAAAAAAATACTATTGAGGCCTACATAATATAGCTGAAAAGCATTTAGATTTCATTCTTTCTGAAAATATTTATTGAACATTAATTCAATCCAAAACATTGTAGTGCCAGGGGCTGACTGTGATAAATAAGATGCGCATGGTTCCTGCCTAGATGGAACTTATGATCCCAAGGAACAACAAATAAATCAATAAATATGACTGCAAACTTTGATGGAATATGAAGAATATGAAAAGCATGCAGATAACTAATACCCAGTGGTCCAGAGAGGGTTTTGGTAGCTATAACAAAAGGTAAGTCAACAGAGAGATGTAGTATTATAATGAGAAGGGTGAAGTCCCATGTAGACAAGGTTGACAGCATGTGAAAAAGCCTAGGAAGAGATAGAGTCTTGTACTCCTGTCAAATCCACTGAAGTCCACATGACTAAAGCAACCTCATTGTACTGGTGATCTGTGACATCAGAGGTTCAATGTGTAGCCAGAACCCCTGAATTTACAGAATTAATAGTTTTGTAGGGCTTTGGTGTAAAGATTTGTTTTCTATTGTCCATACTTCTCATGTATGTGCCTGAAATTTTAATAATGAGATTGCCAAAATTATTTTTCTTTTGAAGAGAAAATCCATGGAAATCAGGCATAAAAAGTAAAAAGATCAGACCCTGAACTATCTAGCAGTTCAGGTGAAAAAGATATGTGAGTTCTGGAGGCTGAGTCTGTTCCTACATGCTGGCCATGTCATAATTTGAATCTAGATCCCCCACAGTCTCATGGTTTCAACTGGTAGTGCATTTGATCAGACAATGTGACCTTAAGAGGTGGGACCTCACTGGTGGAGGTGAGGTTGTGAGGACGAGCCTTTGAAGGTGCTATCTTGACCTTGGTTTTTGATATTGTATTGTTGTCTGATCCATCCTAATATGAGCAGCCTCTACCACATATTCCCATTGCCATACACTGAGCTGATCTGCCACGCCTTCCCCAGCACTATGGACTGAACCCCCAGAAACCATGAGCTCAAAACAATCCTTGTTCTTCAAGTGTTTTTGTTAGATATGTTCACAGCCACACGAGAGTAACTAATGCAGCAGCTAACACCTAAGATGTATTGTGGACTAGATAGAGATTTCTGAACATTTGGATGGGCACAGAAATGAGAGCGGAAACGGGTAATGTTCAAACTGAGGCTTAACAAAAAAGTCAGTGAGTGTGTGATTCTAATTTCAGAGAGGAAGGAAAGGAGGAGACGGGTTATCTATGTAGATCAAGTCCTTCATTTAGGTATTTTTTTTTTCTGCATTCTCCTGTGGGGATGCCAGGCAGGAAGTTGGATTTGAAGCTGATGGGAGGTCTAGGCAGAGGCTAATTTAGGAAGCTGTCAGAGCATTCTTGTAAGTGGTACAAGCAAAGCATAATGAACTATATGTTCTGGGATCTTAATTACAGGGAAGACATATGGGACCACTTGCAAAATATAATGCTATTGGCAGTTGTCTCTTGAGGAGGTACGTGATTATGACTGGGTTTATTTATTTGTGACCTTAAATATTTACTGAACATAAAACCAAATATCACATTTTAAAGGTAATGTCATGGGACTGAGGATGTAACTGAGCAGTGGAAGGCCTGTCTGGCACGCTTAAGGACCTACATTCACCCCCCCCCCACTGTACTCTTGCCCACCCAACACACACATACACATGTACATGCACACACAGTAATTGAAAACAAATATTTTGAAGTTGATGTAGACACTGAGAGTCAAAAATTATTTCCTTGGTTTCTTTAATAATTACTTTCTTTCTGTCACTCCAGGTATTCTATTTTAATATGGAAAAGTAGGGCTGGGGTTATGACTCAATGGTAGAGTGTTTGCCTGGCATGTACACAGTCTGAATTTGATTCTTAGCATTGCAAATTATACATACAGCAATGTGACATTCTGGAATATTTTAGGAACTAAGAGATGGATCAGAGAGTAATAGCACTTGCTATGGAAGTGTGAGGACCTGAATTTAGATCTCTAGAATTCACATAAGAACATGGGTGTGGCCACGGGCAACTGCACCTGTAACCCCTGCACCAGCGGTGTGGTGGGATGGAGATGGAGCGAGGAAGAGCATGACACTTCTGGCCACCAACCTCACTAATACATGGTGACCTTCAGTCCAGGTTTGCTGTACACACACACACAGACACACACACACACAAACATACATATACATACACATACTCACATACAAACACACACACACACACACACATACATCCCCCACACACCCACATACACCCCCCACACCCACATACACCCCCCCACACATACACCCCCCACACACACGGTGCCTTTGGTCTCTCTTGAATGTCTTTCAAGTTTTCTGATCCATATCAGATTTTCTTTTTCCTTTTTGCACACTTCCTCCATCTCTTACTCCAATTCACTATAGAAATTACTTCTTAAAATTTGCAATCGAAAACCTTTGCAATCTTTCCTCATGGCAGCTGATCTCTTCCTTATCACTGCTGCCATTTTAATTTTAGAAAAATGAGTCAAATTAAAACCTTCTGGGCTTTAAAAGGACAAGAGGGGTTTGCTTTGTTTTTGCCTTCTGTGTTTGTTATTTTCCATCCTCGTTTGTCCTGGCTGTCAACCCCCCTCATTGGTTCTTGACTTTTCCTTCTGAAGGAGGCCTCTAGCCCTCTACTCCTGATGATAATTTGTCCCAGTGGGAGGTTAGCTTTTAGTTTCCTCGGTTATAAGGTGATCATTCTCCTAACTCAGGAGGGTGACACTGTTTGGGAGGAGTTGGCATTAGGTGGTCATGCCACATGTGTTGTATTTTCCCTATTGCTGTGGTAAAATCCCCTTGACAGATAAAGTACAGTGCTCACCCTCATGAAGCAGCCTCTTTTGCAACACAAGGAGACCATTACAGAAAAGGCACAGCCTCAGTTGATACATCTCCAAACCTAAAGCTCAGGGGACACAGCAGAAGTAGGAGTGGTGACATTCCAAGAGCCAGAGGAGGAAGAAGTTGACTGTGACATTGTTCCTTCTAGCTATGGTAGGCAAACTATACCCATGAAATCTCAACAACATGGCTGCCTAACCAAAATCAGAAACATTTCAACAACAGTAGACGACACTCCAGCATTGACGGGGCAAAACTCACGGGTCCCACACCTAGATGAAGGGCTCCAATCAATCAGTAACTACAGAGAGAGGGAGAATTAGTCTTCACCAGGGAATAATACCTGACTGGTTATCCAATACCAAGTGATCAGTCCTAGAGACATAAAGGCAACACTGAACAGACTCAGAAGTTATATTGATATATTTATTCATATATCCAAATTCCTTCTCTAAGTGGCCTTGTTCCCAGTGTTTTATCCCAGCAATGAACACAGTACCACACAGCACCTTTCTTGTTCCCGTATACTAAATTAAAAGCCAAGAGAAAGCTATCATTTGAGAATATCTAAGTGACACATTTTTTTTTTTTTAATTTCACCCTCTTTCCTGCTCAGCAGATGAGTTGAGGACTGTTTCCACAATTTGAAAGGGTTGGAATAAGGAGGATACTGAAGAAAAGAAGGGATAGAAACAAAAACCCTAATACATGAACCTCCCTCAAGCAGGAGAGCTCACCTCATGAGCTTAATTTCACTTCAGATTGCATGTAAGAGATGCCATTGGTGCAAACAGTGGTAGGTCAGAGTCTAATTCACACACTGCTGTCTTCAGGAAGCCAGCAACAGAAGACTTTGAAATTCAGAGACATTCTGCTCTTATCCCTAGTCTCCATGGAGAAGCAGGGCCTCCTCTGCTGGGTAAGGAACAGCAGGCGTGAGTCTGTCCTTCAAGTCGGCTTGCAGCTGGAGATGTCAGTGCGCTCCGTACAGACACTTTGAAGAACAGGCTGACACTGCGGTGCATTCGGGAAATGGTGTTTGAGAGACAATAAAGGGGCCCCGGCTTAAACTACATTAAGGGATCACAGGAGTACATCTCGACTGCATTTTCAGATCTTTTGATTCAAAGGCACACATTTTCTTATCTCCCAAGGGGCGAGGCCAACCTAGTACAGAATATAGACAGAGCCTGGCAAATAAGGTTGCCAACCACATATCAGAGCTAATTAGTGAGGACGGACTAGGGTGGGGGTGGGGGGTGGGGGGGGCTCCTTTGCTGCCTCAGGGCAGGGCGGAAACGGATCATGGAGGAAACCCGGGGTGTGAGAGCTGAGGCACCAGTCTACCCTGAAAGGTAGACGTGTGCCATGGTGCACTGGTGGAGTTAACTGCCCTGCTTTGCACTACCTGGGGGAGAAGAGGGCTATATGTTCATTGCCTGCTCACTGCTTTCAGATTTCCACTCTGCACTCTTTCCAAAGAGTGAGAACAGGTTGCAGTACATGGACACGCATAGGCTTGAGCAAAATCAAGACTCAGTGCAGACCCCGAACAGCATCAGCTTTGGCCCCTGTGTGTAGAAGTCTCCAACCTACCCAGTCCCGCCATACATGCATCTCATTTGTATGCACCACTTTCTAAGTCTAATTTAACATCCTTACTCTCAAAGGACATATGCTGAACAAAACTAATGAAAGCAAATACTCAAAATGATGAAAAAGGAAAACAAAGTACATGCAGAAGAAAATCAAGGGCTTAGGAAGAACTGTTTAGAACAGTTCTTGAATTTCCTGCAGTCAATTTTCCTGATGGAGCCATCTGAGTCCAGCTAGCATCTGGTCGGTTTCTGTAAGCCATTAATGAACCACCCAGAAGACAGTCTCCCCATTCTTTCCTGTTCTCCATTGTCCAGGAAACTCCTGGAATGATTTCCTTCAGAATGCTCTGGCTTTCTAGAGATGTATCTTCTAATTTAGCGATGTCTATTTCCCAGCGAAACACTGATTAAGAAATGATGTGAGTAGAAACGTAATTCATCCTTCTGCCCATTTGACTGACTGCTAAATAACATATAGGGAAGTGGTCTGAAAGGAAACACAGTATAGTTGGTGCTTATCTGTTTATTCTCATACATACATATATATGTATATATATATGTATATATATATTTCCCCTAAACTCTCCTCAGACTTTCTTGCTTATCAAAGACTGTGTAGGATTTCTTCCTAGCTCACTCCTACCATCGCCGCCCCCCCACCCCCCCTACCCCTGCATGCAATTTAAATGTGCCACTTTCTCACCTTTCACAAACCTTTCTCTTGCTCAGCATGTCCTGCCTTTTCTTCTTGCAGAAACTAAGGGAGATGGGAGACAATTTCTTTGAAGCCATCTCGATTCCCATGAGAATGTACACACTACCACATTACCCAAAGAATCAGAGTTGTGCAGTGCAAACATAAACCAGCATGTGAGCTCCAACTCCACGGGCCTTTGGCTTTACCTTTGCTAGGTAAAATGACGGTTAATTTAATAAACAGATGACACCAGCAAGACCAATGTCAATATCCTTGATGTTTAACAGCATATATGCTCTGGAGTCGCTGTACCTATTCTGAAGGCTGCCTAAGTATTTTTTCTATTGTCATTTTAATAAGATGTTTTCCAGTAGAATGGACTCATGGCTTGCCCTGCCTTGGGTATCTGGACTGCATGCAATGGTTTATCCAATAAGTCCATCTCAATACTATAAAAGCAGCTCAAACCTCAAATTTTTAAAGAATAAGTCAGCATGCCCTGCTTCAGTGTCCTTGTCCCAATGAATCATGAGGCTATTCATTTAGTCATGTAGGCCCTAAACCCAACAATTATGTCTTGGAACACTCCCTGTCAAATGGCTCTCTAAGTCCTGTTTGCTGTAGCTCCTAAATGCCCCTTAATCCATTGTTTTCTCTTTGGTCCCAAAGCTTGCTCATCTCAGATGCTGTCATAGCTAAATGTTTGTTCTGCTTGACCAACAAACTATTTTCCATAAGAGTGCCAGAGCTATCATTTAGAAAATACAACTCTTAGGACCCACATTCCGTTCACATATACACAATATTCATCCAGCATTGGTTTTCCTTTCCTCATATGGTTAATGTCAAAACCCTCAACATGTGATTCGTAGTCCTGCATCAGTCAGCCCCTGCCTACATCTCCATCTTCAACCCTTCCTGAGTCTTCTTACTCTTCCTGTCTCAGCCGTGCTTCTTGCTTTTAGTTCCTCTAAAATTGCAGTCACATTTCTGCCGTACTTTGTACATACTTCTGCCAAAGACGCCCTCACCCCAAACCTTTCTGATAACAGATTTATTCACTGATTTATTCTTCCAGTCCTTATTAGCTAAGTGCCCTTTATTCAGGGAGCTCCTAGGCTAGGTCACTTGCACATCCACTCTTCTTACATTCCCTCTTCAGATTGCTTGGCTGGTGTTCTAATTGTTACTTATACATTAATATAATTTGGAGATAGTCATGTCTCCTATGAGATATAAACTTTACAATGACAAGACCTGGGATGCCATGGTCAGATACTTGCCTAGCTAGTGTCTGACAGCATAGGTGGCACTACTAGTTTAATGGCTGAAGGCCTGGTTATCAGTTTTAATATTTATATTTATAAGCTGTATCTCTGATTTACAGAAGAGGAATCTATGAATTGATTAGTAAGTGATTTTGAACTTTGGGTGTTTTTAGTGAGGATATGCATGAGGTAGGGCCATAGGCATCTGTAATGTAGATGTGATTGGGGTAGAGATGGGGATGACAGGAAGTAGAGAATTACTGTTTTGGAAGTAATATACAGTCTCACAATTCACACTAACATTTTGATCAACAACAGAACACGTATAACAGTAGTCCTGTTAGCCTACACCACCTACTGATGATGTCACCATATTAATTTGTGTAGGTACACCATGGTGGGCACCTAATCATGAGGTCACCAAACAATATATTACTAAGAGTGTATTCTTGCCCTTGAGCATCATGTGATTGTATTTCATTTAGAAAGAGTTACCGTTTTTTGAAACTTCACTAAATGGACCTATCACCATAAATCTCAGTTTTCTGACCTCCAATTTTCTCTGGAGTAGCAGAGTATGGTCTAAGCCGGTTTCTAGTGCTCTAACTTTTAATGCTGGAAGCATTTGTACTGTGCTTTATGTTTTCTAGTTACAAGTAGATCCAGGTCCTTTAATAATTATCATGGTTTGCAGATCCTAACCTTCTTCAGACACGACTATGCCCTATACATCTTCTCATCAGGTTAGTCTTCAGACAACTTCTCATCAGATTAGTCTTCAGACATCTGAACTACAAAGACAAGTTGTTCTTTAGCATGAATAGAGCCTTTGAGGTACTTTCTAGAGGCAACTGGTGCCAGAAATGTTTTCTTGTATAACCACACACCTGGATTTCTCGGAACCAAAGTATACATTTTGTATAGGTGCTAGCTTCTAATTTGTTACTTCAAGTTTAGTTACTTCTACCAACTCTGACTTACCTATAAATGTGGTATCTGTTCTCTAATTTTTAGTCATGCTCTTAATCAGTTATTACAAATGCAAGAGTTAGAGACCTCCATAGAGCCACTGTTTAGGCACTCTCAGAAAGCTGATAAAAATTGAAAAACTATTTTGTGGATATTTATTTTAAAAATCCATGCATTTGTTTGGACTTTAATCCAGTTATCTGTTAAAGTTACAAAATATTAGGTTTCCCAGGATCAAGGAAATTGTTATTTATTCAACTGAGTGGAATTATTTTACCTGGTGTGCTAGCTTGCTTTCTTTACTAGATGAAATTTTCTATCCAAAAGCAATTAGGAATGAAAAGTTTATCTGGCTTACCTGTTCATGCCATAGTCCTTTATTGGGGGAATTTAGGGCAGGGACTCAAGGCAAGAACCAGGAGGTAGGAACTGATAGAGAAGCCACACTGCTTACTGGCTTGGTCTTCATGGCTTCCTCAGCCTCTTTTCTTATACACCAAGACCACCAGCCCAGGGGTGATGCTGCTCACAGTAGTGGGGAGGGCTCCCATAGTAAGAAAATGCCTTACAGGCTTACCTTAGGCCAATCTAATGGAGGCATTTTCTCATTGGAGTTCTCTCCTCCCAGATAAAGTTGATAAAAAAACAAAACAAAACAAAAAAAACCAAAAGCAAACAAACAAACAAAAAGAAAGACATAAATAAAAACTACTACCCAGCATACCTAGGGTATAGGATTATACCTTAATTTCATGTTTCATCTATTTTTTAAAATTTTCCTTCTCTTTTAAATATTAAAACATTTAATATCAGTTTTAGTTTGCAAATGATTTTTTTGTATTAAGTAAACCCATGAGTCAGAGTTCCTTAAAACTTGCCTCACTCAGCTGTAGAATGTGTAGTGGTTTTGCACACTGTGGCCAGTGACCCTTAGTGGCCTACTGGGGTCTACATCATTATGTCTGCAACATCCTGCTCACAAGTGCGATGACGAGTGTTCGTTGGTGAGAGATTGCTCTGACCCCTTACTATGCCTTACACAGATCAGGCTCTTTGCACTGCTCCTAGGGAGCAGCTATAGTTCTTAAACATGATGAGAGGGGTCTTAGGAGAGAAAGGGAACAGGGAGGTGGAGGAGGCAGAGGTGGAGAGAGGGAGGGGGGGGGACGCGGGTGTGGGGGGAGAAGAAGGAGGAAAGTAAGCTAGCACTTGCTTTTCAATATCTTCCCTGGGAAACACTAATTTATTTGGGGGGATATTTTAGTATTTTGGGAAACTGTGTTTTCAGGATGTATTCTATCACTTGTTATTCTATGAAAATGACAGAGGTGTGCATAAAGTGTGCTGTAGAAAGAATGATAAATTTGACATTAGGATCTGAATTTGAATTGTTAGGTTCTAGAAATGTGACACTGACAAATTAACTCAATCTTTCTGAACCTCGTTTTTTTTTTTGAAGGCTCTTTAAGTCATTAGCCTTATCAAGAACTTTGCTAGAATGACAACTTTGGAGAGTATGAGAAAGTTCTGGGGCTAGGCTGACGATTGAATTGGCCAAGTGTTTGTCTTGCAGCTGTGAAGATCTGAATCCAATCTCACAGAATCCACAAGAAAGGAAAAAGCTAGGCATGGTGTGGTGGTACAGGCTTATGACCCTAGGCCTGAGAAGGTAAGATGGCCAGATCCTTAGGGAACACTAGTTAGCTAGAGTAATAATATGTAGTGAGTACCAGATCAAGGGCAGACTGTCGAAAAGCAGGTATTAGAGCATCTGAGGACCAGCAGCTGAGGCGGGCCTCAGTCTTCCACTTGCACATGTGTGCACATGCACTTTCATACATGCGCACACATGCACACACATACACATGCACAAGAAAGCTCTGAGCCATTTTGACTTATTCTTTAAAGATTTTTTTAAACCACAAGAGTAGCAAGCAACCCACATGTACAGCATTAGTGGAAACCAGAGAAGACTGGTACATGGCCATCTATGTAGAAATAGAAAATCAATACCAGAGCTTAGTATAGCAAGGTCCTGACAGCCCCAAAGAGGAAAGGTGCTGAAAGTGTCTGGAAAACCAGGACAGATCAGAGTGTAACATGACAGAAGACAAATAAAACACTTCTGTATCAGAGTCTTTCTCTGTCCCGCCAGCCAGCTTCCAAATCATGACATGGATACTTAGTATTAATTATAAAAGTTTGGCTGATAGCTTAGGCTTGTTTTTTTGCTAGCTCTTATAATTTAAATTAACTCATTTCTATTCCTCTATGTACTGCATGTACTACTCTGAGGCTCGTTTACCTCATCTATGTACTGTCTATCCCGTTTTCCTGCTTCTTCTGTGTCTTCTCTCTCTCGTCTCTGCCCTTCTTCTCAGTATACTCTGGGCCTGCACTGGCCATTTAGCTTTTTGTTAAACCAAATTATAAAAACACTTCTTCACAGTGTACAAAAAGATTACTCCAGAACACACTTCTCATTCCCAGGAAGAAAGATGCCCTCCCCACATCCATGTTAGAGCTGTCCTAAGACCTGGGATTAGAGCTCCTTAGAGTCCAATGGAATATGGGGGATGCAGAGGGCCAGAGGAAGAGACCTGGAAAGACATCACTTCTGGGGAATGGGACACAACTTGCATGGGCAGAGCTGAGTGAGAAGATGTGTAACATATAGGAGGAGAATGCAAGTGTTGAGCACTAGGGACCTACAGAAACCAAATAAGCACCCCAAATCAGAAGATGCGAACTACCCCTTCCCTACAAAGATCAAGTGCTAGTCATTTCCAAACACCACTGTTAAGTACACACAGAGAAGGTAACATGAATAAAAATTCAGGCATCTGAGCCTACTGCTCATGTCAGCCCCACAACACCACTATAACCAGTGAAATAAGATGTTTCAAAGCTAGCACAAGTTGCAGGCAATAGCCATGCAAAGCAATGTTACATGAGGGGAGAATCAGAAACTAAAACTCTGCTGCTAGTGGGTGAAATTTCCTCCATAAAAGTAAAGCAAATAGAAGCTATAATGTCACACCTACAACTTAAACTAAATATTTTCAAACAAACATTTGTAGATGGGATTAAAAGTTGTCAAATTGGAGGTAGAGTAGGGAGATGGTTAAGTGGTTAAGAGCAATAGCTGCTTTTCCAGAGGACTTGGGTTCGATTCCCAGCACCCGTATGGCAGTTCATGACTGACTATAATTCCAGTTTTAGGGTCTCCAACACCTTCACATTTGCATATATACAAAGTATGAATTCACATGGAATAAAGGTAAATAAATTAGTTCTAAAAATTATCAAATCACTGGTTAGTGGTAGCACAGGCCTTTAATCCCATCATCCAGGAGACAAATCACTGGTTAGTGGTAGCACAGGCCTTTAATCCCATCATCCAGGTGACAAATCACTGGTTAGTGGTAGCACAGGCCTTTAATCCCATCATCCAGGAGACAGACACAGGTGGGTCTCTGTGAGTTCTTGTCTAGCCTGGTTTACAGAGTGAGTTCCAGGACAGCCAGGAAAATTTGTCTCAAAAAAAGCAAAACCCCAAAAAAGCTGTCAAATCAAATTCAGAGAGAGAGAGAGAGAGAGAGAGAGAGAGAGAGAGAGAGAGAGAGAGAGAGAGAGAGAGAGGACTAAGAAAGGAACTTAAAGAACAATACATCATAAACTTAAAATATATAAATTAATTAATTACACAGTATCCAAGAGAAAAGCCTCAACTAGAAATACAACATGAGAAAAATGAAAGAAGGCAGAAATAGCTAAGATACAGAAAATGAAATTAAAATAAGTAAAAAAAAAAAATTAGAGAGACCATGGAGACCCTGATGTAAAAGGTCACTTCAGCACAACCCTGGGAAGTTTAAAGAAGAAAAGCAAAATAATGGGATAGAAATAATAGTTAAAATTATAATCTAATCTCCTTGAGAGAAAAACTTACCTTAGGCAAAGAAACAACCTTCCAGGTGTCTCAGATGATTAACCAGGGTAGTCAGTTCAAAGCCTGTGGTCTAATAAAAAACATGATACGAAAGAGAAAGAAAATCTGTTTTGGATTTCTAGATAGAGTAAGTTCTTAAACATAATCAGTTGGGCATAAATCATTTTTAACAGTAACATAGATAGTAAAATAAATAGACAGTAACAGTTTAAAGATGCTTGGAAGAGAAGATGTTTGTGAGCTGAGAATCTAGTTTTCAGTCCGACTGCTGTTCAGACATCAAGACCAGATAGCAAACTGAGCACACACACACACACACACACACACACACACACACACACACACGCACGCACGCACGCACGCACGCACGCACGCACGCACGCACGCACGCACAGGCCCCCATCCTGATGATCCAATCCTACAAAATTTAAGAAATCAAACAATTCCTAAGACAGCTAAGGAATCAGATAAAGAACACATGCTTTATCTAACCTAGAGAAAATAGGGCAAGCAGCATTGGACAAGTTACCTGGGGAGCTACAATGAAAGAAAATGCAGAGGGCAGAGAAAGAAGAGACCCATGCAAACATCACATATTGGTTTAGAGCAGAAATATCACAAAAGTTGAAATGAGGCTACAGAGCTTTAAAAATTCCTGATAATGATTTTTATGAATGCTCATGAGACACAAAGACACCACAGAAAAAAGACAAAGGAAATAGAGAATAATATCAAAATGAGGACATGAAATGAAACCAAACATATCTGCAGTGTAAGTAATGCAAGATTGACTGACTTCACCTATTTAAAAGCATTCAGACTGGTTCACAAAGAAATGTTCTAGTACGTGTTTATTTAAATTGCATGCCCAACAGTGAGTCAGAAAAGCTAAAATGAAGATTTGGCAATGCATTTCACTGGAGATGTGAAAATTCTGACCCAGTCTAGCCCCCAAAGTCCTGACCTGTAGTCCTCTGGTCCCAAAGAATCACACAAAGGCTTATATATTTGCAAGCTGTTTGGTCTATGGCTCATGCTAATTACTTACTAATTCTTATACTTTAAGTTAACCCATATGTCTTAGTTAGGTTTAACCACATGACTTGGTACCTTTTGGCTCAGTGCAGCATTCTCATCCCACTTCCTGTGTCTCACTGCTCTTCTGCTTCCCAGTATTCTCCTAATCTGGTTGCCCAACATCTACTTCCTGGCTAACTACTGGACCATTCAGCATTTTCTTAAACCAATATTTACAATGACAAGTATTTACAGTGTACAAAAGCATAATCCCACAGTAGAGTACCTGATAGCAAACATGATAGGGTTCAGACCCAATGGTAGGAAATGTGGCAGTGACCTTTAGAAAGCTAAGCACCTGGGCTGGCAGTGGGCAGGAAATGGGTAAAAGAAAGTTATCCCTAATGCCAAGAACCTGAACACATTTTCTGCTTCCTTTCTTCCTTTTTCTCCTTCACATGTAGCCTCTATCTTTCAAATCCACCAGAGGCTCTCAGACATCTGGTAGACATTGAGTTCACTTAAAGAATTTAGCAATACTGTTGCCACAGGATTCTGATCTAATCTTTCTCTCTTTCTGTGTGTGTGTGTGTGTGTGTGTGTGTGTGTGTGTGGTGAATATTCACATGTGTGTACATGTTTGTGGAAAGAACACATACATGTGTATGCATATGGAGGCCACAGGATGATATAAGATGTCCTCCTCAGTCACTCTCTCCACCTTTTTTTATTTTTATTTTTTTGAGACAGAGTCCTTCCCTGAATTTGATGCTCTGTGATTTGGCTACACTGGCTGGACAGTGAACTCCAGGGATTAGCCCGTCTCCCATCTCTTGTCTCCCCAGTGCCAGGATTATAGTCAGTTTTGGCTTTGAAAGTAGGAACTGCAGATCCACACTGAGGTTCCCATGCATTTGTAGCAAGCATTTTACCAACCAAGTCATCTCCCCAACCCCTAGGAGCCTCAATAATTTTAAGTTTCCCAGATGTTTCCAATGTACTAAGAAGGTTGAAATCCACTGAAATAAGATGTAAAAGTAAAAAGAAAAGGAGTTTAGGATCTCTTTTTCTTTTGAGACACACTTTCATTGTGTAGCTCAGACTGACTTGGAGTCCCTATGTTGTCCTGCTGCATTGTATTCATGGTGATGCTCCTGCCTCAGCATTCCTTATGCTTGGATCACAGACAAGTATGAGTGACCACCCACAGCACATATCTTTTTTCCTTTAGAACAGAAAGATAATATGTATAACAGCAATCCACTAGATAAAAGAAAAGAAATGTTCAAGCAACAAGTACACATATTGAACAATCACAGTGGCCTTTCTTCATTGCGACTCACAGGTGTTCCAGTTATTTTTAAGTCGTCAGTCAGCTGAGTGCAATGCTGCAAACACACTATCTGCTTTCCCAGAGTGAGACCAAAGTACACTCTTACAAATTTAAGAAAGATGTGAACAACTAGAAAACTTGAGAGAGAGAGAGAGAGAGAGAGAGAGAGAGAGAGAGAGAGAGAGAGAGGTTGACTGGTCTTAAATGTGAAAACATATGGTCAGAACTGTGATGGACTGATGTCAATGAATGAATAGGCAGGTGACTGAGCACAGGAACAGAGAGAGAGAAAAAGATGAATAGAAACATGAGAAATGTAAAGAAGGCACCAGAGCACCAGAGGCAAGATGCACAGGGTCAAGAGTCATTTTGGATGCTTTGTTCACTCGTTAGTTTCTTGTCTCATCACTGCGACTAAACACCCAGCACAAATGATGTGAGAGAGGAAGGATTGGGGCTGGAGAGATGGCTCAGTGTTTAAGAGCACTGACTGCTCTTCCAGAGGTCCTGAGTTCAATTCCTAGCAACCACATGGTGGCTCACAACCATCTACAGTGAGATCTGGTGCCCTCTTCTGTATACTGTATACACACACACACACACACACACACACACACACACACACAGAGAGAGAGAGAGAGAGAGAGAGAGAGAGAGAGAGAGAGAGAGAGAGAGAGAAAGGATTGCTTGTGCCTACAGTGTAGACATGGTGGGGGAGGCCTGGATGAGTTTACCTGGGAGCATGGTCACAGGACTCCACAAACCTTGGGGGAAAACAGTAGCAGATCACCCAACAGGAAGAGGGCTGGGTATATATCATTCAAAGCTTTGTCCCTAAACCCACATCTGCCAGCCATGTTTTCAGCTCTGGCAGATTCAGTGCCTCCCACTACAGTCTACCAACCCAGGTGTGGTTCATACACACTAGCTAGGACAGAACATGCCATAATCATACCATAACTTCTACACAGATGGACATGCTGTCAAGGTAAAGGGGAGTAAAGAAACTCTAAGATAGAATACAGCTAAATTTGTCTACAATCTGGATGTAGAAAAAAGTGTTGCAAACTCTAAATTAAAAGTCTAGTTGTGGGAAAAAAGATGAATAAATTCAGCTATGCTAGACAAGCCTTCTTGCATTACAATAACCTCAAAGTCAAAGAGTAAAAAATTGTGACATATATTAAGATTAAAAGCTAATTTCATTATTAAATTGATGAGGTAAAATGAGAAAAATAATCTACCTGATAAAAATGAGCAAAATACCTGAACTATTCACAGAAAAAGTTAAAAACCTGTATGTTTAAAGCTATTTATGAAACAAAGTTTCCCACTGCCCACTAAGAGCCATGCCCACCCAGATGGGAGATAAACTGAGATTCCAGCTTATCAATGAAACTTGGCTCTTCCATGACCCAGGTTTCTCAATGTTGTTTAACACTAAAAGAAACAAAAGAACTATCATATTCAATAGTTAATTCTAGGTTTGGGCTGATAAGGTATTAACTCTATGCATTACGGTCAGAAATGAAGAAAGAACTCTAACATTGATAGGCAGTTTTGGTAGGGCACAGTAATCACTTGAAGTTCAAGTAGCGATCAGATTTATAATAAAGAACATTTTGTAGGTGAATACTGAGGGGAAAAATAAAAGCTCTATGAATCCATTATGGTATTCATGAGAAAAAGAGGCAGAAAAGGGCTGATTTTTTTTTCAGAAGAATGCCAGTGAATATAATGAAAACATTCATAGAATGAGTAAATATCATCTCACAATTTTTATTGTAAGAATCAGTGAGGCAAGCAACTCCTGTATAAGCTAAATCATCGGATGCACTTTAAAGTGTATATTGGTTTCCTGTTACCATTGTAACATTAGCAAGAAGGTAGTGTTGTGAAACATGAAAACATGATACAGTTGTGTCACTTAAAGATGTCACACGGCTCTCTGAGACTAAAGTGATGCATGACCAGGATGACATTCTTTTCTATAGGTTCTGGGAATAAGTGGTTTTTTTTTTATGTTTTTAAGTTGTAAAGATCCACTATATCCTGTGGCTTGTGGCCTGTTCAAGGCAAGCAATGCTGAATCTCAGATATTTTTCCTTAGTCACATATGGAATCTAAACTAAACCATTCCATAACTTTACATATCACCAAGTTCTAGGGACTTGGACATTGAGATATGTTAAAAAGAGTATATTATATACTGTCTACCCCAAGAAGGAAAGGAACTTCTATAATCTCAACATTTTTATACTTCAGGTGACTTGATGACTACAAAGAGACCAAAGGCCTCTTTACAAGGGAAGTGTCTTGGACATTAGCTTAACTAAAAGAACAGATGTGACATTACTAATGATAATGGCTTAAATGGACATTATGGGCCTATGAATGTTGTGATCAAGAACTCATGGAAAGAAGCTGTGTCTGCAGAGACTAACTAGGACTGCAGTGATATGGAGAGGTTGGGATGTTGCAGGTCAAAGACTAATTAATCTTGACCAGCATTAGCCTCCAGAAGAGCCCTGTCTTGCCCAGTTCTGTGTCAGAACTAACATCTTGTGCTTAATACACAAAAACCTTTCAAAAACAGTTAAATTAGCAGACCATTAATTTCCACCAACCTATACACTGTCAGATGTCATCAGTGAGCATCTGAGGCCAATAGGGAAACTTTCCTCATCTTGATAAAACCACGTCTCTGATGTGCTCACACGTATATTTTAAACTTGCCTTGATTTATGAATTTCTTCTGTAAAACTTTAAAATGTCATGAAACTGCTCCATGTTGAGCCATGGAATTTGTGGCTACCTAAATCTGTGTCATAGGGCCATGGTGACTCAAAATGGCTCCAGAATAAATTACCTCTTACTCCCTTTACTAGTATGAAAGCTGGAGCTATAGTTCTTGCATTAACAATATAAAGCAACAGCAAGAATGTTAGCTTACTGACATAGAGCTATTCTTTAAAAAAATTAATTTCTACATAAACAGAAGGAAATAAATAGAATGACTTCAGATTGTAAACCATGCTTCAAACAGTTTTTCTTGATTTTTCAAAAGTTTTAATAGGTTTGTTCTTGATTTTTCAAAAATTTCAATAGGAGCTGGAAAGATGGCTCAGAAGTTCTGAGCATGGGGAATTTTTCAGAGGACTCTGCTTTGATTTTCAGCACTCACATGACAGTTTACTACCATCAGTAAGTTAAGTTCTTGGGCGCCAATGCCCTTCTCTGGAGTCTGAGGGCACTGGGTGTACATATATGCTTGCATGCAAAACATCCATGCACATAAAATTTTAAAAAACTAAAGTAACTCATTGACATGAGAGGAAAAAAATAACACCAAGTGCTGGTCTGAAAGTTAAAGACACCAAAGTGCAGGACAGTTAAAGAAAAGTGAGTTACTTTTGATTAGGTCCAGATTTAAGAAGAAATTCAGCAAGGCAATATTTTTAGAACTGTAGAATATTAAGTATCGGTTGTATAGTGTACAGGTTAATCCGCACCTGCATGTGATTCTGAGACGGTGGCTTGGGAAAGTTCTTTTCTGAAGAGACTGATCTTAAGCTAGGATGTCACAGTGTCTTAAGCTTATTGCCAAATAGTGCAGAAGGAGGGGATGGGAAAGATGGTGTGAGAAAGCCTGTGGAGAAGGAGAGAGAAAAGAGATACATGAAAAGGTGTATTAGCAAACATGTATGGAAATAAAGTGCCAAGTGGTTCCTGCTTGAAGTATCTGTTAGTGCTGTTTGGGCCATTGCTTTGGCTATAAAAATTAACTATTAGTCAGTTGCTGTGAATGTTTACATTTCAACCTTAGGTCAACAGCGTGTAGCAACACCTTTCATCTTTGTGAACCATGTCTCTGAGTTTGAGACCAGCCTGGTCTACATAATGAATTTCAAGCCACCCAAGAGTAAATGGTGAGAGCCTGTCTCAAAAAATGGTCCAATCAACAGACCCAACAAACTTTAGGTCAAATAGTGAAGCTCTAATATGAATATCTACAACATTCCTTGTGTATTTTAAATGTTGATTTTTTTTTTTTAGCAAGATTTGAAAGTTGGCTTAAATGCTTTACAACTTAGATTTGATTATTGGCTACCATGAGTGTCTGTAGTCAAGTCACAGTTCTCTTCTTTTAGGGTTCTCTGAAGCTTTGCTCTATTTAAAGCAGGTTATTAAGGTGGGTTCTTCACTCTTCCATACCAAATGAAACATTAGAAAAGAAAACATCTGCCATTTCTCACATAGCTCCTCATGCATGGATCTGGTGACTAGCTGGGAAACTATCTTCCCTAATAGGAGAGAATAATTCTTGACCTAAATCACGTACGCTGCATGTGGTCATTTCCCATATGGTATAAAAGAAGAATGGAAGTTTTTGTCACACCATTCTATTGCTGTGTCCTTAAGAATGGAAGGCTTCCCAGCCCCGCTCTGACAGTGTAAGTGATGTCTACACAGCAACCTGACTGTAACCAGAAGGACAAAGCATAGAGGGGTGAACCTTACAAAGCTAAGAGAAAAGGTGCAAAAGCTACTCTCTGCCCTCTCTGGTGGATTTTTTCCTCTTACAGAAGTTTTCTTGCGATTCTAGCATTGTGTGACCTGATGAGGCACACAGCTCCTTACTATTCCAGATGATAGGCAACTGGGTCTTGGAGAACTCTTTATTAAAATGCCCTTAAGTCAGAAAAGCATACTTTGAAGTAGAACACTAGGCAGCTGCTTCAGTAAGTTGAAGATCAAAGATGTTGCCATCCCCACGGCCAATGAGAATAGAAACGTGATTTTAGTGCCTAAGTGTTTGGAGAGAAGAAATGGTATCTTGCGGATAAAAGCAAGCTGGAAGGGGAGCAAGGAGGCCCAGGTCTTTTCTCCTCTGCTACCTGGATCACGAGTTTTTCCAATTGCCTATCAGACCTTGTTTGAATCAGTCTTTTAAAATGTACACCTTTTATTCTGCTCATCACACTCTCTCTCTCTCTGCTCAACAGCTCACCCCCTTATCTTTACCCTTGAAAGAGAACATGCTGGCTGCCCCCTACAGACAGGCCCTCTGAGCTAGTGTCGCTGTCTCTTATTCTTATTACCCTTGTTCTGATACAAACCAGCCCACATTAGACTACATTTCTTCCTCATTATTTCCCCATTCATGCCTGTGGAAAATCGGCAATAGGACTTCAGAATATAAATGCTCACAGCAGCCACTTGGTAAAGCTGTGCATATCCACTTTGGAGAGAGACTATTGATTCACCATGGCTTTGTGTGATGCACATTACCTGTTAGTGAGTGAAAACTTCAAAGACCCCTGGGGTTTTCCTAAATTCTGAACAGAGATGGTGAGTTGCTTTTAGCGCACAGTGGGAAAGAAGGCAGCATGGATGGGAGAGCCAGGCTGTCTATAGCAAGGGTCTACAGATGAGCATCTCTGCTAGGTGGGCCTTCTGGGTAGACCTGAGAGGTATCCACCTCTAGGAAGCAGAGAACAAAGGAACAGGCTAATGAAACCCCAGTTGGTGCTCAGTAATGTACCCATCACAGTATTTGATATTTCACTCACATTCCAATATGGTTACCAAGACATGTGAGATAGGAGCTTAGATGTGTGGATAACCTTCTTTGTACACTCTCAGAATTAATGGAGAGTGTGGCTTAGGGAACTATTTCTCATGAAATGTACAAGAATTTCCACATCTACCTAGAGGGCACACAGGGAGGCCTTGATGACCACAGCAGAGTCCAGTGCTGATATTAGATATCTTGTGCTGGATGAGGACACACACACGAATGTAAACAGAAGCTCAGTGAGCATGGGGCTAAAGGTAGTTCAGTCTTAGACCTGTTTTACAGCACATTTCTGTTCATATGAAGAGTGCATTGGAAATTTATGGTTATTTCCTAGGAGAGCACAAAGTAAATGGTAGATAAGACAGAGAAACCATAAAGCTGGTCATGCAAATATTTCCAGTTGCATACTAACCACACATACAGACCTGTTTTTATGTGCTCACTCATCTGATCTTTCATGTTTAAAAGCTCCTTTCTCTTGGTATTCTCTCTTACTCCCACCAGAAGAAAACAGCTATGTTTGAAGACAAGGGATGCTAAGTGGCACTCTTCATCATAAAAGAGTCTTGGATTCAGTGCTGAGGTAAATGGTGCAGCCATTACGGAAGGCCTCGTGGCAGTCAGTTGATTCTGAAATAGGTGCCTTGGTTGACTGGCAGTCTGCTAGCTCCCCGTGAAGTACTCGTTCATCACCTCCATCCCTCACCACAGCCACCTCCATCTGCATAACAGCTACAACTGGGCCTCATATTTCCATACCAAATGTTGACTATGCCATCTAGAAACATGGTCATGCTAACTTTCTGAAACAGCTGAGAACATTTCAGCTTATACAGCCCTTTTGAAGGGAAAGGGATGGCAAACATCAGGTCTCCATAGCAGGATGCTTTCCCTCTCTCACTTTGGTCTAAGTCTTTGCTTCACTATCAGCAATTATCATCTGTCCTGCTTCCAAGAGATAAATCATGGCAGTGAACCAAACACTGAAAAGTGGTTTCAAACTGTCTTTTTCTTTTAATTTTTCCTTTTAACCAGACTGACTCACCTCTGGGTTCCTTGCCCTCCTTGGGGAATGGATCAGGGGGCGGAGACTTGGGGAGGACTGGGAAGAGGGGAAGGAGGGAGACAGTGGTGGGTATGGGGAAAATTTTTTTAAAAGTTAAAGATTAAAAAAGTTCTGTTGGAAACACAGCAAGATTGGCTGGAAGTGTCAGGAAATTCCATGCATTTATTCCCCTTAAGAGTAATAGTCTCCCCAATACCAACGTCTCCCATGAGAATAAGACACATGTTGGAATCTAAGGACCAATGTTCACACATTGTGAAGATCAAAGCTAGCTGTTTACATACGGGTTCACTTTTGTTCTGTACAGTCTAGGGGTCTGCACCAATATAAAGTCATGTATTTCTACTACTATTGTATCACAGAGTAGTTTCACTTGTCTAAAATCCCATGTTGAATTTATACCCCCTGCCTATTTCCCCAAAATCTCTTCACACTGTCAATGTAGTTAGTTTTTCCAGGACATTGTGAAGTAGAGACCATATGTTATACACCTGTAACCAAATTGGTTTCTTTCATAAAATAATATGAATTTAAGTTTTCCCCACATATTTTCATGAAATGATAGCCTATGTCATTTTGAAGACTAGATAATATTTCATTGTATAGACATACCACAGTTTATCTACCTATTGAATGGCATCTTTGTTATTCTTACATTTTGGCAATTATGAAAAGGTCTTATAAATATTTGAGTACAAAACATTGCATTGATGGAGTATAGATTTTCAAAAATTCCTAGAAAGAGCTACTATTGGATCATGTGGGAAGAGAATGCTAAATTCTAGAAGTCACTGTTTCCCAAGGGACTGTCTCATTTTGCATCTCTAATGTGGGAGATTGTCTTTCCTTCTCCACCGGTTGGCCACCAGGTCAAGAGGGCAAGAGGCTATAGTGGCAACAGAGAGCTTTGTACACAACCCATGAGCAAGAAAGGCGACAGCTCTCTGGGAGACCGACTTGAGTAAATTAGTTCAAATTTATTCCAGAGTATAAGAAACATATAGGATTAAGGATCCTGGGAATAAACCATAATTTGCATCAATTGGCACGATCCTATCACAAGGTTTTTTATGTGGCAGTAGAGACATATCAAAATGGCTAGAGAGATTGCCTAATTACCATGTACGTCATCAAGAAAAGAGTGTCTGCAAGAAACTGTGTTAAGGGGTCACTCTTGAGTTAAGTCAGGCATCCTGGGCTTAGAGACATCCTCCAGATAAGGGCAGGTAGAGAGCAGGAAACTTTGCTGGGGAGGGAGGGAGTTTAGAAAAAGCTGCCAGGCATCGCTAGACTGCAACCTCTAGCAGCCAGCAATGACTTTCAACACCTGTGAAAGTGTCCTAGGTGCTCCTTCCTGTCCAATGTTTGTGATCAGAAGTTTAACACAGTGGTGTTGAAACAATTCAGTATGTATTTAATTAATAATCCCCTAGTAATTAGATATTGATCATCTTTTCATGTGTGTATTTTCCATCTGTGTGCCTTTATTTTTTCCTTTTATGAGACAGAATCATGTATAGCCAAGGCTGGGACTCACAATACAGCCATGGATGACCTTGAATTTCATATTCTCATACCTCTACTTCTTGAGTGCTCCATTATGTATTATGTGGACCCAGGGATTCACACATGCTCAGTGAACACCCACCAACTGAGCAACAGTCCCAAGTCCTTGTGAGTTACTTTTAGTGAGATGTCTATTCAGATCTTTTGGTACTTTTTAAGTCATTTGCCATATGTTTTTTTGAAAATATTTTTGCCCTCATGTGTGGCTTGCCTTTTCAGTCCTTCAGTTATCCTTAAAAACAAAAACAATTTCATCATCATTGTTCATGTGTTCTAAAAGAAAGCCCATTACTGGGGCTCGCCTGCATAATTTCACCTGAACTTGTATGAAGGTCTGGATCATCCATGTTTTGGTTATTGAGCAAGGCTAGAATGTTTTGCTCACTTCAGCTACTGAAATACTGTGTTTTGAAGGTGTTTTTTGTCTCTTGACCTATACTGGAGTAAGCAAATAGCCTGGGCACTCTTATTACTCTTCACTACATTATTCCAGCCTATAGTTTCCTGGTGTGTATAAATTACCATCATTTCAGTGTGTAACACAGTTTTATACATCATTAGGTGACCATGTGATTCTCTGTTTAATGGCTCTCACATCAGGGAATCAAGGGGAAAAAAACGAGAAGAAGGAAATCATTGCAGTAGAGAGATGTACTCTGTACATGAAATGAGGAAAAGATTTCTGAAGCACTACCTGCTTTCTGTGACTGAGAAAAAATTAATCTGCTGCAGCAGGAGAGTATTTTTTTTTGTTTGTTTTTTTTTGTTTTGTTTTTACAGCTGTGGCATTTAGTTGTACTACAGAACTTGTCTGGGTCTGTCATTGTCTCCTCCTAACCCTGAATAAAATATTCAAACACTTTCTTCTTTAGTTCTCAGGCTGGTGAGAAAAGATTATCATTTCTGGTTACCTCAAAATAAAATTGAAGATCAAAGACATTAAGTAAATTAATCAGTGTAATTTAAGTAAATTACTAAGTCTGGGTTCTTACATTGAGTAATAGAACATACTATAGAGTGAATCTCTCTCACTATATATCTATATATGTACACACACACACACACACACACACATTGAAATCCAGAAGATGTAGGAAAAAAAAAAAGAGCAAGGAGGCAAAGAACAAAATCTTCCTTCTTCTATGTCCTTCTATTGTCTTCCAGCAGAGGGTTCGGGATTAAAGGTGTGTTTTTTCACTTCAAGGCCCAAATTAAGGTATGTATCTTCCCACCTCCAGATTCAGATTAAAAGTACATCCTCCTACTTCAAGTTACACCAACCAATAAAGTCTCTCATTGGTGAGCCCTCCATTTTTGGATTTTAGTTAATTCCAGATGTAGACAAGTTGACAGCCAAAAATAGCCATCACACTCTGGTTAAATAAATTTTACAGTGGTAAAACTTTAATTTAAACTAAGGTGTTATTATAGACTGAGTATTTACATCATTTCCCAAATTCATTTCCTCCTTCTTATGTTGAAACTTTCTCCATGAGTATGGCTATATTTGAAGAAAAGCTTCTCAGGAAGTGAGTTTAAATGTTCACATGAATGATGTTCTCATCTTTTTATCTAATCAGATAGTGTCTTCACTAGAAATGACACATGCACACATACATGCACTGAAGAAGGCCACATGTGAATGTAGAAGGTGACCATCAGTCAGCCAAGAAAAGAACTCTTATCAATGACAAACATTATATATATATATATAAGTAATCTTGAGTGTGGACTTCCTGCTTCTTGAATTTTAAGGAAATAAATTTTTATTGTTTTAGTTATCACTACTCGATGAGGCAGCCTGTGATACTCTTCTTGGTTGTCAATTTGACTACATCTGGAATTAACTAAAAGCCAAGAGACTGAGTATATCTATGAGGAATATTTATTCTTAACTAAATCATTTGAGATTGAAAGACCCACTTTTAATCCAGATCTTGGAGATGAGAAGATAAACATTTAATGTAAGTATTTTGAGGTGGGAAGACCTTCCTTTAATCTGGGCACACCTGCCAGAAACCTATAGACTTGGAAGAAAGAAGCCTGCTGTTTGTCTGCTTGCTCTCACTCTCCCTGGCCAGTCTATTCCTTCACTGATATTGTTGTCCACTTCTTTGGGATTCTGGCATACTTTGAAGACCATCTGAGACAACCAGCCTAAGGGATAGAACAACTACTGGATTCTTGAACTTTCTATTGATAGAGCCAGTCATTGTTGTACTAGATGGACCATGGCCTGCAAACTAATCTAATAAATTTCCCCATATACATGGGGATATATGTGAGAATGTATGCATATATTATATACATACTTATGAATATGAGAATATATGTAAATATTCATTCTGTAAGTTCTCTTTTAATACATAATCTGGTCAGACTAATCCAGTCATTGTTTAGTGAATGGTCAGTTTATTTAGATTGCTAAAAATATTAGAAATAAGATGATTTACAAATAACAAGTGTTTCTAAAGGCTGGTAAGTCTAGGATAAAGGGACTAACAGCTGTGTACCTGGTGAGGGTTTACTTCTTATATGGTGTTTTTGGTATCCTTATTTGTGCAAGGGGCTACTAAATGGCTCTTTGATAAAGGCACTAATCCCATTTGTGAGGTTTCTCCTTTTATGACTCAATACTCACTCAAGGATCTCACCATTTAATTTATTATATTGGTGACTTGCTTTCACCATGTAGATTTGTGGTTGACACAAAATTCAGACTATGGTTACTTCTATGTATGAAAACAATGTAATATTTTCTTCTTTAGTTTGTATTTTATGTGTATGTATGTTTTGGCTGCATGTATGTTTGTGAACCATGTGCATGCCTGCTGCCTGCAGAAACTAAAAGAGGGAATCTGAACTCCTGGAACTGGAATTATAGATTGTTCTCAGTCACCTTATGTGGATTCTGGGAATTGAACTGCCCACCAGAAGAATAACAAGTGCTCTTAGCTGCTGAGCCATCTCTCTAGACCTGGTAATATTTTTTTAAATCTGTTTTGTTGATTAAGAACTCTGAAAAGGCTCAGGAGACAGCTCTGATGTTTCTGCTCTTTGGGTTACAGTCTAATTTGACTGGAAATGAACAGCTGGAGCCCAGCTGGGCATCCCACTTTCTTCATATAGCTCAATACTGCATGAAGTTTTTCTGTGCAAAATTTTGAACTGTCTACCAGCATGACAGACTTAGGGCTATTCATCTGCTGACATGGTGAAGGAGGATGCCAAGAATGAGAACAGCAACAAAGAAACAGAAGTATCATTACTTTGGGAATCAACCTCAGAAGGCATTCAGTGTCTTTCGCATTCTGTTAGTTAGAAGCAAGTTGTAGCCTGATGACCTTGAGTGGAAAGTAACTAGATTCTGCCTTTTTTATGAGGAAGTGTTAAGATTTTGGAAGATATGTAGTGTGGGAGCTTTTTCATCAGCATCTTTGAAAATACATCTGCTACAGATATATTTGATTCCAAAACCATGAGTTTTTCCTCAGTAATTTGGTGAAGCTAAAATAGAAACCTTGTTCACAGGAGGGGTTGAAATATGTAGTGTGTATCAAAGAGATAAGTCAGAATGAGTCTTTAAGGTGAGCTGAGCTAAGCATTATTCCACTTTATGGGATCTAGATTGGTAGATATTGTGTCCAGACATATGCCTCTAACTTTCTTAAGCCCTTCTAAGAGAGCATGAGGCTAGATACTCTGGTGATGGGATCATCCTTTTGATCATAATATTGGAGAAATGAAGAGCCCTAAGCATAACATTTATATGTAGGAGATCTGACCTATGGTGAAGCAAAGACCATCTTTGGTCTCAGTGATTAATCTCAGTGTCTCTTCCAGAGCAGAGAATAAATGACTGGGGTATGAGAAATTTGGGGTAAGAGGGAATGATGGTAGATAAGAAGATGGTGGACAGTAGAACTTTCCAGGCTATGCAGTGGTGCCCTGTGTAGAGTATGTCTGAGTAAAAGCACCTTCAACGATACTGCAGGGTCAAATTCTCCTGCACTGGCAGAAAACAAAGGCAGTGAGGACAGTATTTTTCTTATTGAGAAAAGAACTTGAGGTGTCTGCATTGGAAGAGAAATTTTACACGTGATCATCCAAAGAATATATTTTATTTGTTCCTACATTGGAGTAGGTAAAGGTCTCTAAAGATGAACAATTTTGACAAAGAATGTCCTTTTTTTACCCCCAGAAAAGGTGAAAATATGTTTGGTGTATTTTGTATTTATATGCTCTATCCTTATTCTTGAAAATGTCAAAATGTGAAAAGAATAAAAAAGAATTAGCCTCAGCAATAAGTGCTGAGTTATGTTAAGTATGGAATTTTGGGTGGGGACTTACTGCTGATTCACAGAGTAGAGCCTTCTCAGGTGCGATCTCATGGGGCATATGGAAAGGCATCTAGATGCCTCTTCTCTAAGAGGACAATCCCATCCTAGCCCTCAGGAAAGTCACATTCCAAAGTCTTGCTTTCTAACTCCCAAATCCCCAATGGCCTGAACACACTCAGGCATAAAATCTTTTAAAAAAATGATCTTAGGTTATCTTTAAGAAAAACTTTTCTGAATTCACTCCTGGTTTGGGTTTGCAGCACTTTTTCAAGAATGGAGAGCAAATCTAATCAATGAGCTATGGATGTAAGAAGCATCAAACCTCATGAAACAGCATAACTCACTCTCTAGGAATTTGTGTAAAGAGGTATAATGGCCATCTATGCATGCACAAAGGATCCTAAAGCTCCCAATTTTGCTACCCAATCAACAGTCACTTCTATAACTTCCTACAGCTTTCGTGGCTCCCAGAGCATGTGGGCACCATCTCCAATCAGCAGGCACTTCTATAGCTTCCTACAGCTTTCCTGGCTCCCAGCGCATGAGGGCGCCATCTTTGAGCCCTCTCTTTGCAACTGACTTCCCTAGCGGGGGTTGATGTCACAATAAAGTCAATGCTAGTTGCCATTTGTTCTTTTCTTTCTCTTTCCTTTCCAATGTCTAGGTTCTATGCTTTTGGTAGTAGAAGAGTGTGACATCTTTTGAGCCTGATACACTAAATTGCCTTGGACACTAGGGAATGTATTAATTCAGAGTGCTGTGGCCTGAAGACTTAAACCTTGGAGGAGGGGGTTGTTAATTTTTGTGAAATATTTGGAAAAGCAAAAGAGAAAAGTAGATCTATTGGAATATTTCTCCGCTGAGCCTACCACATTTATTTCCACTAATCTTTTATCCAAGAAATTCTTACCAGAGTCTTCATTCTTGCCCCGAGCCACCTCAGTAATGCCAGGTGATCTGAAGAAGCTTTGCCAACTTAAGTACCGATGATCTGAGAAAGATTTTATTCTCTATCCGACAAGATTGTTCTCCCTAGCTAAGGAAATGCTTTGGGAAAAAGAATACCATAAAATTAGTGGATTCAATCTCCTCACTCAATGGAGGGCCAGCTGACCCAGCCTAATTACTGTGCTTATCATCAAAGCCACTGACTCTCTAATGCCTTCCTGCTGGTTAACCTGAAGCACTTTTTAATAACCCAACCGCAGGCATTTCCTAAGGAGTATTTCCTTTAGAATTGCTTTCCCTAGAAGAGTCACATTTACAGATTTTTTTTTTTTCCCCTCATGTGTTTCAACGACCTACAGGTTTTGGAATAGAACTCAGAGCCAAATTAATGAGAAGGCAAGCTGGGTACCCACGTAGGCTGCTGTTCCAAAAGGAGAACTGAAACATTATTGCACTAAATTGGCAAGATGCAAATTGGTTTCACTCCTCTTGGAGTCAACCTGTCTATCTGTCTATGTGGAGCACTTTGGCGAATCACACATCAGCTTGTCACCAGCTCAGGCCCCAGATCAATAATGCATGTTGTTTTGCTTACAACAAATGAGTGACTTCACTTAATCACCTACATTTTAAAGCCCCAGTTTGCTTTCCAAGATATTCTCTTATCTAAAAAATTGTAAGAGGAAACCGAAAAAGCAAACTGGGAAAAAAGAAACAATGGGTGATGCTTAGTGATTCATTAGTTCATTCTTTTAGAGATAATAAAATTAATTCTTGAATTTTTATATTCAGTTTCTTGCAAATAAAGCCTTTGGATCTGTCCTTTAGCTTTGATAAAAAGTAACAGAAAATATTTAAAGGAAATATGGTATAAAGGTGTCACATCATTAGGTTTTGTGGAGCAACCATGTCACCTTGAGTCAACCCTGAATGATGCACAGTTTGATCAGCTCTTTGCCATTTTGTTGCTGTGAGAAGTAACGTACAAATAGAAGGTAGTTAGAGAAAATGTTTATCTTTAAAGACTAGTTTATTAGGTTTTTTTCTGATTAAATAATTGTCTCCTTTAGCTTTAGAAAAGCCACATTATTTTGTTGAGACAGAGTCTTATTACACAGCCATGAACTTGTGACCTCCTGCCTCAGCCTCTCAATTGCTTTGATTACAGATGTGCACAATCATAATTAACAGGAGCCAGGCTTCTCACCATTATTTCCCAATGTCCATTATTAACTTTTCCAATTTTAATCTAGCAATAATGTTGTTTCTTGACCAATTAATTGTCACTTATAAATTGTCTCCATGCCTTTTATTATTCATCAAGAAAAATCCTGAGAATTCTGCATCTAATAAAACTAGCTTCACTACATCTTTAATGAAAAAGACTAAACAGTTTTTGATGATATTCTATTTATCAGGCCCTGGTCTTAATGACTGTTCAAATTCATACATAGTACTTATTTAATCCTCCTAATAACTTTATGACATAAATGTGACAAATTCAATTCAGGACACAAAAGTTTAAACTAAAACACATTTCTTGTCTACCTTCAGTTTCCTAGGCAATGAGCAACGGAAGTAGACTTTTATTCCAGAGACATCAGTTTGTCCAACACTAGAAAACATGCTCCAAAGCCTACATTATCTATCATTCATGTCATTTACTGAACAAGTACTCAACACTGTGGTCTTCACTGGCCACTGTGATCCTTCCAGGTGGACTGGCCAAAAATATAGATATGCTAAAGAGCTGTCTGTACCCGGTCTCATAACCTCTGAGTAGCAAAGCAAGTTCAGCCCTCTCCAAATTACAAATGACTGTAGTACTTCCAGATTTCAATGGCCAGCATTTCTCACATATAAGAATTAGCGGTGCCCATTACTTTTCAGAGTATTTACTGTATACTAGAATTGCCTATATACTATCAATTTATATCTCATTTTGTTGTAAATTATCTCCATAAATATGAAGACTTGAAGACCTGAATTCAAATCTCCAATGCCTGGGAGCCTGAAACTCCCTCTGTAAACCAAACTCAGATCTGCTGGGATTAAAGGCATAGGTCACTACTCCCAGTCTTTCCCTGTGCTAGGATTAAAGGTGTGAATTACTACTCTCTGATCCTCCTGGATTGATTGGGCAAATTTCATGAAATTCCAGACTGGTTTTTTATTAAATATATAACATATCACCACACTCCAACACATAAAAGAAAAACTGGAAACACTTTAATCTCAGAATTAGAGTGAGATGGAAGCAGGTAGATCCAAGAACTTGCTGGCCACCCTGACTAGTTGGACAGTTGGATAGTTGAGTGATGGATCATGTCTCAAAGTAGTAAGTCAGATAGTGATAGAGAAAGACGCTCAACATCTTGCTCTCACTTTTGCATGTGTGTACAGGAATATAAGTACAATGGTCAGGTCAACAGTAGGAGGGCATGTTCTTAGACCCTAGACAAAAAAGCCTTGTTATGGAAAACAGAGAAATTCAATGCCACCACACACTGATGTGTAAAGGAGAATGTTTACTTAATGAACTTGCAAACAATAACAACAACTCTCACTGGTTTCTATAGGGGCTTCTGGCTTCTGTAACTGAATGGTTTTAAAAATTATTAACTTCTCCCAAATAGCAGAGTACTCTAGAGAAATGAGCATTGTCAGTCAAACATGATACAGAGTTAAAGCATTGAGGGTATAACTCCACTTTCTTAAAACCTCAGAAAGATCATTCAGGTTAATATTGAGCAACATAATGAGATTAATTTCATATTTCATGCAAGTAACATAGGCTGCAGCATGGTAAAAGTCCTGCTTCTTAGATTCTCAGTATGAACTCAAGAGTATTGAAGATCTTTTCTCATAGTTATTTTTAGCTGTGGGTTTGTTTTAGTAAAGTATACCACCCAAAACAACTTGCAGAAAACCCACAACATTTTAATAGAAGCATGTTAGGAGGTACATTCTCAGTATATTAGATAGAGATCCCCTAAATCCCACTGTGGGTAGAGAGGGAATCTCCCCAGGAAGGAGAAGTAGAATAGATACATAAGGGTGAATGAGGAGGGTCAAACTGGGATCGGGAGTAAAAATGTGGGCAAGAAAAGGAATATGGGGAGGGGACAGCTAAAACTAAGGGCTGTTTTAGAGTTGCATGGAAACCTAATACAGTAGAATTTTCCTATAATATACACATATGTGAAGGTGATCAAAATGAAATCACCAAATAATGAGAGACAGAGGCCCAACTGGACATCTTTCATCACCAAATAATGCTTTCAGAACATGATAAATTATATATAATTGAGTTGTTGATCCAAAGGGTCCAATGGACCCCTGAACAACCCAGGCTATTATCAAGGCTGTTGGTGGTTCTCTATAAACTGACTGCAAGACCCTATTGATTAAGACAATACTTCAACAAGTCATTGAACAAGGAGAAGTAGAGTTGGTACTTACAGAGTCTTTGCCCCTATGGAGTAGTATTCATGGCACTAGAAGGCATTCTAAACACACTCACAGGAAAAGGGGAAACACCAATTCACAAATTCTTGACCTATAAGAATGATCTGCCTGCAAGATATGATGGTATAATAGGGTCCGATGTTGCTTGAGGGATAAGAACCCAAAAGTAGATAGACCAGGAACCTACAAGAAAAATCAAATATTACTGTTATGCTAAAGAAATGTAGCAATAAAGACATGCTGCTATACTCATAGATCAGTGCCTCACTCAGCCATTGTCAGAGAAGTCTCTTCATGCAGCAGTTGGGAACAAATACAAAGGCCCATAGCTGGACAGTGCAGAGAGTGAGTGGTCTTAGAACACTTAGCACTAAAATGGCTTTCTCTACTAGGTTCCACCTCTCAGGGCTCAGGGAAACCTGTGGAAGAGGAGATAAAAAGAGTGTAAGAGCCAGAAGGAATGGAGGACATCAAGGGATCAAGATCTTCTAGATAAAATAGGTTGACATACATATGAACTCACAGAGACTGAGGCAGCATGAACAGAACCTATACAGTCTGCACCAGACAGAGTCCTAGAGTTGAAAGGAAAAGTAAATGCAAACCTGTTATGCCCAAAGCTCAACCCACAGAGAGATGACCAAAGCCAGAGATGTCTGGAATGCAAATAGCAAGGTTTATTGGCAGCGTAATACAATACAGGCAGTGAGCATACTTCAAGCTTCTGTGATAACAGAGCAAGGAGTAGCTGCTGTCTTTGGTTACAAGAAATCTTTTATGGGCAAAAGTTACAACAAGTTGGTTGCTTGGAGACAGGGTACTGACGTGCTACTGATTGGCTCATGCTTAGGGTCTTTTTGCCCCAGAGTGTCTTTGAACCCCACCTGGATGGACCCCACCTGGACTCTACCTGGGGTGGCTGGTTTTTCCCAGAATTGGGCAAGCAAGAATCTATTCCTCTCTCAGAAATGGGCAGACATCTTGACTAATGTCCCAGAACTGGGCAGGTACTTCTCTCAGAACTGGGGAGGCCCCCTGCTAGGTCTATAGGTCTATTCTTTTAGGACATGTTCTTTTCCCAGGACTGATCAGGCATGACTATTCTTCTCCCAGATCTGGGCAGCCCTCCACCCTGCCAGAAATGCAAAACTAAACTTTATTTTACCTTTTTATAAAATAGCTACTAGAGTGCAAAATGGGGTTTCTTGAGCTAAATTTTCTCTCTTCAAAACCCATATCTCTAAGCCAAAAGTTGTCTGCAATTGATATCCACTTGCAAATGAAAAACAATCTCTCTCTCTCTCTGGAGTCTGCCTAGAGAAACAAACTACTCCTGTCTTAGTTAGGGTTACTATTACTATAATGAAACACCCTGACTGAAAAGGAAGTTGGTGAAGAAATGATTTATTTGACTTACATTATCACAGTGTAGACAATCATTGAAGCCAAAACACAAACTCAAACAGGGCAGAAACCTAGAGGCAGGAGCTGATGTAGAGGCCATGAAGGGGTGTTTCTTACTGGCTTGCTCCTCATGACTTGCTCTGTCAGTTTTCTTACAGAACCTAGGACTACTAGCCCAGGATGACTCCACAGACAATGGGCTGGGCCCTCTCCCATCAGATCAGTCGGTAATTCAGAAAATGCCTTACAGGCCTGCCTATCATCCAATCTTAAAACATTTTTTCCAGTTGAGGGTCTCTCCTCTCCAGGGACTCTAGCTTTCTAGCTTGTGACAAGCTGAGAAAACTTAAAACACATAAAACTAGCCAGCATAACTCCTGAAGGAAGAGCTCATACCCAGCAGTAGATGGCTAACACAAAACTAATTCAAAGAAATTGTTGAAGATTCTCATAATCTTAAGTCAAAGAATTTTTGCTTTTTGTTTGTTTGGGTTTTTGCTTGTATCCCCTTCCCCCATACCTTATAGGTATACATACATACATATATATATATATATATATATATATATATATATATATAGTGAATTGCAGTTTGGAATATATATACATTGCTTTTTCTTTAGATCATTTTTTCTTATTTGGTTATTTTTGTCATATTCTGATTTATTTGCTTTTGATTTATCTTATTTTGTTATTATTCTTTAGGTGTCTGTTTTCTAAAGAGAGACAGAAAGGCTGTGTATCTAGATGAGAAGAGAGGGGAGGAGAAATTGAAAGGAGCGGGGTGGGGGGGGAGGAGGCAAAACTGTAATTAGCATATAATGTATGAAATACATCTATTTTCAGTAAAAGGGAAAAAAATGAAACACATTCTAAGACTTACATAGATAGAGAAGCCTCACTCACATTTTATATTCTAATCCTTTAAGATTTGAAATGATGCTGCAATGAGATGAAATCTTGAAGGTCTTGGTATGATATTAGAGTATTTTTCATGTGGAAGGGACAAGCTTGATTGTGAGGCGGGAGGGAGATGTACTAGATAGTTTTTAACTTGATTCTGAATGCTTCATCCTCCTCTCTGGTATTTATAATTCTTTTCCACTGAGTGTGGTCTGAAGCCATGTAATAACAACTGCAGGATGGCTTCAGTATGGCCTGTTCCTTTCCTTTGTTATAGAACGTTGTGTCCTCTTTCCTTCTAACATGCTTTATTTTCCTGACACTATTTTCTTCCTTCTAGATCTCTTGGTTGGATGAAATAAGCTGTTATGCTGTGAGATACCCAATGGAGATGCCCATATCCAAAAACAACCTAAGGAAATCTCTACCAATCAGCTACAAGGATCTGGGGTTCAGTCTAGTAACCTAGAAGGAAGTCAGTCTTGCCAATACATGACATTTTTCTCAATTATGACTTGAGGTGACTGCAGCCTTCTCAAGATGCTCAGATGGAGAACTTATATGTAGAAGTACTGAGAGAGAGAATGAAATGTGTGTTTTGTGTATCCTGCTAATTTCTGGGACAACTTGTTACAAAATGGTCAGTGATGAGCACATTATCCAAAGAATTCTGTTAGGACATGCTCTTCTCAGACTAGGCTTTCTGGCACCTCCTGCTGTCTGCATCTCCAGATAACACAGCCTTCTACATGTTTTGACATCCATTTTTCTGTAATTAAATGTTATTTACTTAATTTTTTTTCTTTAGAAAGAAAAACCCCATGTTGTTTAGAAGCACACACTTTTGGTACTAGGCTGTCACTGTCCAGCCATCCCAGGACTTCAACCTTAACTTTGGCCCCAAATGAGACTTCACACATAGATTCTCTTCTCTGACTTTCAGTCTCTAGAATTTTATTGTCAATTATATTTATTTTTCTAACTATTGAAAAGATGTCTGTTAATTGGTTATAATAACTGCATAATTGGAAGATATTTTAATAGTGGTTTTCACTTAACTAATGCTTAGTTTAGGTCAAAAACTTCTAAGAACATAATATGTCTTATACAATGAAGAGTTAATAGACTTATTATTAATTCTACCCACATGTTTTCATTTTACATATAAAGAAATGGAATTTTATTGGGTTATGTTGCTTGCTCATGGGTCTCATGAACACAGTAAATAGAACTGGAAATTGAACACTAATCTAGATAATCCATCCTCATATGCCACCCCTCATACTAAAAAGAATTGAGAAAGTTTACTTTGGGAATAATGTCTTGTTACCTGACTTACTTCCTTGATTCAAACAAATGTATAGGCTCTCATTTTATAGACAAATAATTACCTTGATTTTCTACTTGTAATTGTAGTATAGATTCTTTTTTGTAGCATTTAATTTTGACAAGGCAGGTTGATCTGTTTTCTAGGTTTATGGCTTAGAAAAAAGCCAGGCTTGAAGACAGAGGTTTAGAAAGTACCAGGCAGTTATAGCATTCACTGCCTGTCTCCCATGTTATCATTTATGCAGTGTGGGAGGTTACAGAAAATAAACAAGTGAAATAGTTTGTGAGACTTTAGCTCAATGCCTGGGGCTCAGTAAACACAAACCTCGAGAATTGTTGTGTTGTTATTAATAAAAAGGTGAGGATGACCATCAATATATATATTCTACCATTATTAAGACAGATAAGCCCTAAGAATGCATCAGGTCACTATGGCTATGATGAGCCTCTGGGTGATCTTGCAGAGAGCAGTTTCTATGGAGATGTAATTGCTGTTGGGAGAACTGAGGGCTGTATCTAAGTTGGCCAAGAACATATCACAGTGAATGAAAGAATAAAAGAAACCAAGTAAACCATCATGTTTCACATCTCCAACAGGCTGAATTATGATCTATACCCAATATATCCATATACTCATATTGGGAACCTGATAGTTTATGTGGTAAAATATATTTTGCAGATACTGTTAAGTGGAGAAGCTTAGAACGGAGAAATTATCTGAGATTTCTCAGATGGTAAAAATATGATCATAAAGGGATAAAAGAATCAGTTAAAGAATAGAATATATTAACAAAAGCAGAGATCAAATAATGTAGCCATGAGCCAAGGAATGTAATTAGCCTATAGCTATTGGAAAAGGTTAAAAAAAAAAAATGGACTCTACCTTATACCTTGTATGGGGGGTGGTGACAGTGTGCAGACTTAGTTTTAACCTCATAAAACGCAGTTTTGGTTTCTGTCCTCCAAAACTGTAAGTAAAATTGGACAATGTTTCTGGTGATTTGCTACAGCAGTGTGAGGGATAAACCCAGTCTCTGTAGTATGGTAGATACTGTTTATCACTTGTAACAGTTACATTTCCCACTTCTGGAGCAGATTCCTGACAAAAACATCCAAGGAAGCTTTATTTTGCTTGAGAATTTGAGAGGTCAGTCTGCTGTGGAAGGGAAGGCATGGCCTCAGGAGTTCCAGGTATCTGGTCACACAACATCTGGAAACAGAAAAAAGTGAATATTGGTGGTCAACGCTCAGCCCATGGAATGCCACCAACAGTTTGGGAATATATCCTGACAAGCTGACACTATTAACCAGCAAAAATTCACTTCTTGTCAACCTGATAACCAAAATATCACTTTTAAGATGTAACGTTGCCTAACCCTACTTCCATGTGTGGAAAAAGCATCCGCATCCATAGTTATTCTAATAATCTTCAAAATTATAAGTGCAAAGTTTGGACTGTTTTCAACAGTGAGCCTCTACAACATCAACAAACAACTTATATGCTACACTTCCATAATATGATAGCACAGAATAAATATTCTCACCCCAACAGAAGAAAGACAGCATATAGCAAGGAATAATGGACCAAGGCAAGACTAAAACCCAGCAGCCAAAACATCACTCTTCTATGTCCATCCAGTTCTACATTTGATGAAATCATCTAGCCCCTCTTCTGTAGGTCTGCCACTTACAGCCATAAAACCTCTCTTGGGCCATTTCCATTGAGTACAGACAGCACTTCTTGGTGGATTTCCAATGTAACTTAGGCTTCATCTTCCTGGCTCACACAGTGGTATCTTAGGTCCTCTTTTTGAGAAATTCAACCCACAGATAAACTGATCAGCTTAAAGAGTTTTCTGGAACATTGGGACAAACCTCTTTGAGTCCCTCACTGTTGTGTCTATTATGTCTGTAAAACCAGTGTAGCATAGTTGCTTCTGCTAAGTTCTGCTGCTAGTTGGAGATGTACCCTGTTTCTTTGGTACCACAGTGGCATCCACCTCTGCATGACTTCCAGGCTAACTCTGGAGAAGAAATTCTCAAGGTTAGTTTTAAACAGGGGACCTCTCCACTGCCTTTACTTTTAGGATCTCTACTTTCAAATGACTTTCATAAGATGGGACATTTGATGGGTTGTGTCTTGCCCTCAAGACACCTTTCTCATTGTCCCAGTGAAGTGCTGGAAGTCTGTCTCTTCAATGAAATTAGCCTTTAAACTCTCTCCTTATTTAACAGATTACGTATTTTCCATGTCATTGATTTTGTTGTTGTTGTTGGGGTTGTTTTGGGCCTCACCTTCTGCTCTCTCCCATTCTATAACTGGATAGGAGCAGTGAATAGAAATCATGGCCTGGCTTGAGTGCTGTTCTTTATAAATATTTCCTCTTTTAAATGAGTTTATTACCTTTGCATTTAGCTTTACTCCAATTCTTAGGACATAAGCAGAATGCATCTGAATCTTTACTGGAATACAGTGTGAATGGCCTATAACCCAGTTGTTGATGGAGCTCTTATTCCCTTCTGAAATCTCATGATCTAAGCCTTTACTGATTACTTTACTTACTGTATTTTGATTTTTGAAACTTCTATAAGTATGACTCATCAAGTTCCTCTTCCAACTTCCTCAGACTTCTTCACCATAATGCTCCAAACTCTTCCATATTGTTCTTGCACCAATACCAAAGGCCTATGAATCACAGCAACAACCCCACTTCCTGGTACCAATTTTCTTCAGGCAACTACTCATGTTGCATTCACATTCAGGAAGCACAAGAATAATCACACTCACTTTGCTCCTTCTTTTAATGAATTCCAGGATGCATTAAATCCATGGAATGGTTTTACCCACAATTCGTGGTGAGTCTTCCTAGCTCAATTCACCCAAATTACAAACTCTCACAAACATGGCCAGAGGTGTATTTTTCTCTCAGAGGTGAGGCCCAGTGAGAAATCCTGAGATCAATTAAGAGTTAAGAGTATGTCCACAGAAAGGGGTTGTGGGACTTGAGTCTTTCTGTCTAGCTGGCTGGCTCGTTTCCTACTTGTTGATGTGAATGATCTCTGTACTTTTTTTTTTTTCTGCTCTGCCACCACCATAGTCTGCAAAGACCTTGGGAAATCCTGCATGAGACTATTTGGATTTTTCATCCTCTAAAATATACTTTTTTTCCACCTCAATTATTTTACCATAGTCATACAAAAAGTTAGGAATTGAATTGAAAAGAACAAGTGAGATCCAGATCCCAGCTAAGGGACAATACTAGACTTGTAATGTGTGACTTAGGTATTTCTGGTATTAAACAGGTACACAGCTAATCTTCAAGTGCCCAGTTAGCATGGCTGTGATTAAGTTTAGGACTGTATTCCACATGTAAGGAATGCTCAAAATAACTCTACCTATGCTGCACCAAATGCTACAGGCTTGGAAATTCATAAACAATGTAAGTGGCATAATATTTTCATGGATCTGAAGGCTGAGAAAGTTAAGACAATGTACAAGGAAGTATGATGAGGCATGAACATGTATTTTCTGATGTGTCCTCAAGACAAAAGTAAAGAAAAGATCTGATGACATGTATATGAAGCTTAATGCTGTTTGTTGGAGTAGACTGCTTCTCTTTTCCAGATTAAATACCTCCCAGAAGCCACCTTTTTTTTATGATCCCACTTTGGGATTATAAAGTGAGATGGGGGGAGGCACATGTTCTTAAGCCATAGCTCTGAAAAAAATTAATAATTCAGAGATTTAATGGTTTTAAAAACAAACTCTTACTATAAATTGATATCACTCTTATCTTTTCAGTCTTTCCAAATGCTCATGCAATAGCCAAATTTCAAAGTGTCTTTTTCCCCCTTTGGATTTTTTTAACCTCACACATTTTCTTGAGTAGGAAACAGGAAGCAAGTTGAGGAATTCTAGTTTATTCCTGAGGAAAGGCCAGTCAAAACAGCATGTTCCTTATGTCTCTCTTCCTTGAATGAAAACTTGGTCTGAACAATTCAATTTGCATTGAGATGAAATAGAAATTCACAGTTTTTTTTTTTTATGCTAGTATAAGGCACTTTGGGGCTGTGTCATTACATTTTTTAAAAAACAGATTTCTTTAGAGAGAGCTAACAATAAAGATTTAAAGCAATAACTCAGCAAAGTGAATATTGAAAGTAGAATTGAAAGAACCAGACAAGTTTCTGCTCAGGAAGAAAAGTCCCTCAGGCTGAGAGACTGTGTTCTCCCTTTGCTCCCCTGATAATCTTTGAAGATGCAGCCACCTCCTTTAGTTCCACATTCAAAGAATGCATGGGTAGCTATGTGGCCTGCTGTGATAAATTCAAATGGTGTGAAATTCCTCCCAGGAATGGAAGAAAGGACTGACATGGATGCTTTTCTTTAACCTCTGCATCTCTTTCCTAGAGATACTTAATTTGAACTCATGACATGATTCATTTTATTTTATTTTTTGCCATGTAGTCCCCAGGTCACTTGCTCAATAACCAAAGAACTTCGCTAGAAAAGTGTTTTTGGAGATCACCTTTCCCTCAAACATTTTATTTCCTGTTTCAGATGATTATAGAAGATGAAAAACAGACATTGAAATAAATAAATAAATAAATAAATAAATAAATAAATAGATAGATAAATAAGGGAAGTCAGAGAGATGGTTCAGTAGCTAGCACTTACTGCTCTTGTAGAGAACCCAGGTTCCATTCCCAGCGTTCACATGACAGCTTACAACCATTTGTAACTCTACTCTGAAGGCATTCAGTGCCTCTGTGGTTACCTGGCATTCACATAGTATACACACACACACAAACACACACACACACACACACACACACACACACACACACTTAAACAAACACTCATACACAAAACAAAAATAAAAGAATCTCCAGCACTTGGGAGGCAGAGGCAGGCAGATCTCTGTGGGTTCAAGGCTAGCCTAGTCTACAGAGTAAGTTCCTGGAAAGCTAAGGCTACATACAGAGAAACTCGGTCTGGAAAATCGACAACAAAACAAAACCCACAAAACTTTAAGATAACTAAAAGATGGGACATTATTTAAGTGTTATAAACAGATGGTCACAAACTTCTTTTCATGATTTCTTCCCTGACCCACACTTCTACCACTTAAGATTGCATTATTGAGCTCCATAGCAGATCTCTGAAACTGCTGTTGCATCAATATACTCATTATTAAATCTGCCAAGGAAAGATTGGTAATCTTCTCAGAAGGGAAAGAAAATAAGAGTAGTAGATGAAACAATCAAGGAGGATGTGTCATATGCCTATTCCATATCACTCTAGCTTGAAGCATTTCCTGCCAGTTGTAGGAAGAGTTACTTACTCTGATTGTTAATTTTGGAAACAGAGTGAAGTCTTTCAGGGTGCTAAAGTATGCTACAAAAAATACATTATCTCACATGAGCATAGATAAGTATAGATCACAATGTTGGTTTTGCTAGTGGGCTGAAGAGATGTGTATCATTTTGCTAGCTTTACCATGGTCCTGTGAGAAAAGCTTGAAGACACAGGGGTGCCTGCATGCCCAGGAACACACCTTGTCTGCTAATTGAAAGAAAGTCTTGTTACTGAGAACTTTTGGCTTAGGCTGATTTGTGCTTGCTTTGGTTCTTCCTGGCCTCTAACATGGAATAGTTTAAAATAAACATTACAATCTATAATCGTGTATATGGTGATAAGATATGAAACATAACAGGAAATATGTAAAATAGATCACAGCTTCCTAATGACACATTTCTTAAATGCTTTAGATTATAAGTTTGAGCTCTAAGGAAGCAAAACTTTGTATTTAATATTTTTTCCTCTGTAGTCATCATGTGGGTATAACAGAGACATGCCTATTGTTATTGGGATTTGCAATATATGTGTTTCAGTAGGAACCTTATTCTGTCCATGGGAAAGTAAGTCTTTACCACTCAAAACATATTAATCTTCTTAAGAATCTCCTATGAGTCGAGACTACTGCCAACATTTCTGTAGTGCAATATTAATGACTTCTTAACTTCATTTAACTATTTATTTACACAAAAGTTTTGCCTGCATGTATGTCAGTACAGTGTGTGCATGCCATGCCCATGAAAGTCAGACGATAGAATCACATCTGCTGCAACTGGAGTAACAGATGGTTGATAGCTTTCATGTGGATGCTGGGATGTGAACCCAAGTCCTTTGTAAGAGCAGTTAGTGCTCTTACCTGCTGAGCATCTCCAAACCTTGATATTATGACTTAAATAAAAACCAAACAACAATAAACTCTTTCTGGCTGTGGATAGAACAGATTGCTCAGGGGATCCAACCAGATCTTGTCTTCAATGTATAGTCTAATTAGCCTGAAATCTTTCTGTCTCTAGATGCGTGGTTCTCAACCTATGACTTAGAAACCCTGTTAGAGATTATTTATCAGATATTTACATTATAATTCACAACAGTAGCAAAATTACAGTTATGAAGTAGCAACAAAAATAATTATATAGCTGGGGTCGGCACAGCATGAGGGATTGTATTAAAGAGTCCCAGCATTAGGAGGGTTGAGACTCATGGCTATAGAGGATCCCTACCTACCAGAAGGTACCATTTCTATGCTTTAGCCATCTCAGCATCAAAGCCCAGGAACCAGGGCCTTTCGTCTACAGTCCCTCACAATGACTTGAACTTCTTAAGTCCTTCACTTGCCATGTTTTGTTTATTCCAGTGGCTTATTGTGCTCTTCCCTTCTGTCTTCCACCCCTGACTATCACTGTGGTTTTGTTATATGGTTCTGTGTTCCACTCCTTCCTCTCATACTCATTTTTTTTGTCTCTTTTGTGACTCCTTTTATGATCTCTCCTGTCTGAGCATCTCGCAAAAGAATATTGGGATCACCTGTTTTAAACTAGGTACTGTCCTTACCCCCCAAAACACAGTAATGACCACGTTAACTATTAAAACCCATTTCTGGAAGGTGGGGGTTGTTTCTAATTTATTCCAGAAATAAATATGCCATGCAACTGGATGATAGACATAAGGGAAAATAAATCAAGATAAAGGGAGTTGGCACTAATAGGAGAGGGGCTATGTCACATGGGGTGGGCAAAAGAAGGGCCAGACAAGGAGGAGGTGACATCTGAAATTTGAACAGTCCTTAAAAGTTGCCTTTTCAGTCTTTCTGAACATCTTCAGACCCTTACCCCACTTTCAATAAATCCATAGATGAAACAAACATCTGCCAGACGAAAGAAGAAAGAGGGTAAAGACAGGAAACGTGAGTGATAAATCCACACCAATCCAGTTCCAGGACTAATTTATGTTCCAAGAGCATGTGGAGGAAAAAAAGTTAAAAAGAAAATCCCCACACGGAGACTCTTTGATGAATCACCAGTAGCTAATTGTCACAGCGCATCCCACAGGCCCGACATATCATTTGAAATCTGGGCAGATTTCAGAAGAGAAATGTTATTGCATTTTAAACAATACCATTAGCCAATCTGATCCCGCTCACCGCCAGGCACTTTGTTACAGCTTTCCAGTCAAAAGATGAATTGCCGGATGGTTCTATTGTCAAAATGACAGCGTGAAGAGAGAAGCATGTGGGTTGTAATAATAATGTGGTACATGTGTAGAAGGTCAGAGAAGCAACAGATTAACATTCCAGAGAGAGAGATTTCCCCTGGGACACCTCTTGAAAGTATCAAAGGCCAAAGATCAGGACACTGATAATGCGTCTGGCATTGGTGGTGAAATTGTTGTATATCTTAGCTCTGCTGTGCTCCTTTCAATTAGTTGATGAAATCTCTCTTCCAGATGAAGAAACCAACCATAGAAACCCACTTCAGTGCAGATGAGGGAATAGAAATGAGGTTGTGTGGACACGTGAGTTGCTTACTTCAGATTAATGAAATAAAATGAGACATGATTCCCAAAGAAGCAGACTAAATAATCCCCCACCCCAGAGATTGAAACCTAACATCTCTAGCAAGACATTTCTTCATTGAATTTTAAAGCAATCTGATGCTTGCAACCATTCTGAAAGGTGAGCCTGGGGAGTGTGAGTTGAGAGAGTCAGGCATTTCTTTCTAACTTAAATTGGTTGGAGACAATGGAGGTGGAGATAGGGGAACAGTCAGGTTCTGCAGACAAGCATCTTGTTTAAGGCAGATTTTGTAACTTATTACTGTGGATTTATTTGTAAACATAATTTTCCTGTTTTTTAGCAAAAGAATGGGGGCCCAAACACATATAAAACTATTTGGGAAATGCTGGCTTTTATAAAGCATTTGCTGAGCTTTAAGTAAGTGGGAGTTTCCTACTCCATTTGCCATTTTGCTGGAAACATCTGCCTCCTCTTCTCTGATTCAGTTGTGGATGACTCTTGAGTGATTTGGTAGGCAGCGAAAGGAAAGAGCACCCACCTCACAGAGTTACTATGAGCATGGCTGAATTTCAAGTTGTTTAGAATAACGTTTCCTACAAATAGTATTTCTCAATCACTCAAATTGGGATACTTGTCACTCCAAGTACAGAAGCATCCTAAGGAAACAAAACTGTTTTCAGATAAAAAAACAAAAACAAAACTTGTTTGTGGTTTGTAATATTTTATTGTTACCTCTTGTGCTGGCTAAGGTTTTTGTCAGCTTGGCACAGGCTGGAGGTATTGGGGAAGAGGAGGGTCCCAATTGAGAAAGTGTCCCCATCATTCTGGCTGGCCATAGGCAAACTTGTGAGATATTTTCTTGATGAATGATTGACAGTATGGGCCCACTGGAGGGTAGTGCTACCACTGGGTGGGTATGCCTCGGTGGTTTAAAGAATCATGCTGAATAAGCTACAGTTAGCGTGCTGGTAACCAGCATTCCTCTGTACTCTTGATGGTCTCTTCTTCAGGTCCTGCCTCAAGGTTCCTGCCCTGAGTTCCTACCCTGACTTCCTTTTACAATCAGAAGATGTAAATTCAAACTTCTTTTTCTCCAAGGGTTGGTTTTGGTCATATATCAATAAAAATTTTAGATAAAGTACTTCATCATTTCTGAATGTGCACACTTTGTGTGTGTGTGTGTGTGTGTGTGTGTGTGTGTGTGTGTGTGTATGTGTGTGTAGGCCAAAGGAAAATCTTAGGTGTTATACTCAGATTGCACTAACCTTGCTTTTTGAGACAGGATTGCTCACTGGCCTGATGCTCTCCAAGCTGACTAAGCTGGCTGCCAGCATGTACTGGGGGTCCTCTCTCTGTACCTGTCAGATGCTAGGATTGCAGTCCATGCCATATGTCTGGCTTGTTTTAATGGGCTCTAACTTCATATGTGTAAGATGATCACAGAGTGACATAGCACTCCATCCCAGCCATAAAGTTTTTGAGGCAGCCCCCTGGATAGCCATAAGGCAGCTTTAGACTGACTTGACCTTGAACCATATTGAGAAGGCAATTTGTCTGTCTTCTGAGTTAAAATGCCATTCTGTACTTGCTGAAACATCTCAGAGCCTGCAAACAGAAGATTTATCAAGAAAGCCACATTTTCCAATTCCATTTTCCACTCTCTCCTTCTATTCCAAAATCCTGCAAAGACAGTCCTGTGAAGGAGACAATGTCTTGAGAATCCAAAGAAAAGTTCCATGAAGATATAGCTCGGTGTAGGTGTACAAATCTAAAAAAATAACACCTGACCACTCTTATGACCTTGATAGTCCATGTTTGGGTGAGTTGTTCAAAGCCACTAAAGCACAAAACCTGGGGCAGAGCTCCTAATGGTTTTCAGGTTCCTGGACAATGGTGTCAGCTCTTCTCTGCTCTTGACAGTTACGGCCTGCTCCCCTCTGAATCAACAATCAATTGGAAATAGGACAGAGTCTGACCTGGACCCCAAGGAGAGGCTGTTGGGGACATGCAATGACTCCCAGAGAAATGCAGGCTGATGGGCACAGGAAGAGGATTAACAGAGTCAATAGCCGTTTGATGAATTTCTCTGCAAAGAGAGGCCTGAAGGATACTGGCAGAAAGGAACAGAGAACACAGAAATGGCTGGGAGAAAGAGCCAAATGGCCTATTGCTGTTGCCTAAGAGACTGTATCTCCCAGGCTGCAGAATGTGCTCCTGCTTAGAAAAGCTCCCGGAAACGCACTTTCTTACCAAAATTCAAAGCAGGGCCACAAATCATCTATAGGAGACAAAAAACAATAAGTAGTGTCAGCACAGAGGAATATATTTTACTTTTCCCTGCCATGAGAAATTATGGCAGGTTGTGATGAGTGGAACATAAAGTAACATAAGTTGCCTGTTGACAACAGAGTTTGAAATTATAAAATGTAAAACCAATATATTTCCTGCACACTGTGAAACAGCTGGGGTATTTTTATGGCTTCTAGTGAGATGCCATGTCATCTCTCAAAACCCTATAATTCTGTAAGCACGTTAAGTGCAGTCTGTTATTTATTTTGTTTGTTTATTTGGCTTTAAGTATTTCACAGGCAACACAGAATAGAAACAAATGTAAAGAATGAACTCTGGACTGTGTCCATCTTTCTAAATGACCAGACCTGGATCCCTCATAGGGTGGCATAGATTTTACATTCAAGGTGTGAGTACTCTTAAGCAGGACGCCATCTTTCTCTCTGTGGAAAGGAAGGAAAAAGTCAAATCAAAAGTGCTGCAGGAGCATTTCCCACATGGCCTCTCCAGAATCCAAGTCAAAATTTAGTCTTTTATGAGCTTGACAGCCGTGGAGTTCAAACACAAACTCTTTAAATGACAGATGGCGATAAGCAAGGCAAACCCTTCCTCGATGATGGTTTATGTGCTAGGCATTAGAAGTGTCGTAACTACTGACCCATATTAGCACAGTGCGCTGACAGACTGGAGGCGGTGGAACTCGATGCCCAGTCTCCTACTCTAAGCAATAATTAATTTTATTGTTTTCATTTTGGATGCTTAATTTAAGCCCTGTGCGTGTCAATCAATCAGTACAAAATACTGTGATTGCTTTCAATGACTTGGCCATTGTGTTCGTTGGTTTTTATGTTTTACTCACAGATCACATTTTCAATGATTATTTATGGGCTGAACTCCTGTGATAGAGAATTGGCTGGAAATTTAGGGAGGCTCTGGCAGAGGGAGCAGTGATGGATTCTGAGTATGTGTAGGGCTTCGGAGGTTACTGCTCAGCAGCAGACAGCTGGAAAGGCCCGTACTACAGACACTGCCTGGGGCGGGGCAGAGCTGTGCTACCCTGAGATGGATTCCTGATGGAAAAAAGGAGTAGACGTAGACGCTTTTTTTTTTTTTTTTTTTTTTTTTTTTTTTTTTTTTTTTTTTTTTTTTTTTTTTTTTTTTTTTTTTTTTTTTTTTTTTTTTTTTTTTTTTTTTTTTTTTACCTGGTGGGTTTAGGAATTTTGCAAAGCTAAGAATCCCTCTCACACAGCAGTTTGTCAGCTGTCAGCAGTGCCCGATACAACAAAATCCCAAGGCTCCGTGTGGGGCTGCCTGCTGCATCTAGCAGAAGTGCCCGGTTGTTTTCAGCTATAAAGAGGAAACATCAGATGTTGCTTTTCAAACAAAGACCTAGTTTCATGCTTAACACCACAAAGATGACTTGGTTTTCTGTTCTTAGGGGGGAAAAAAAAAGCCCAAAAGGAAAAAAAGAAGAAGAAAAAGAAATAAAACCTTTGTTCCTTTGAAGTAAGAGCAAGCTATGTGAAATGAATTTTAACCAGGTTCTGCCAATATCTATCAGCACACAGCATTTCATATTGTAGATAATAAGAGGCTGGAGAAAATGACAGGTGAGAGAGAGGGAATTCTGGGAACAAGTGCCTGGGTTTCGAATGTTCGGGTCAGACAAGGCCTGGGGAGGTCTTTTGGGATGGAAGTTGTGATTTTTTTTTAAAATGCATTAAACCAAGAATTGAAAGTGATTGTATTTTTTTTTCCTTTAAAGAGGCCCACCCAACTATTGAAAAATCCAAAACCAAACACCTGGCATAAAGAAGACATTATTTTAAAAATGGGTAGAATATGCAAGTAGTTATGCATGGAACTCATTATATATTATTTGATCAGCGGGTTTATGAAGACCGCCTGTGGGAGAGACAAGGGTTTGCTAAGGATTCCTTTATTGATAAGGAAAGAAACCAAGACTGTAACAAATAAAAAAGACATGTCTTCCTGCAAAGACAGGATGGTAGTAGTCTCAGTGTGACAGCTTTGGAGGGGAGAGGAGATATTTGTAATAGCATCACCAGAGCTCTGTGGAAGCTTTAGGTGCACCTATCCTTCTGAAAATAATGTTTTTTTTTCAATTGCTTTATGATACAAGGGAGTTTTAAAAGACCAAGAAAAGTAAATGCATACACTCTGGCTGGTGGACCGAATGACGGGCCAGCACTAGGGTTGGTCCTTAAAACTGGCTGCTGTTACTGGGACACTGAAAAGAGAAGTTGAAGAGGCAGCAGCAAGTCCAATGAGCTGCTCTAAGATGAAGCTTTTTTTTCCTGGTAAATTCTCTGCCAAGGGAAGTCAGGGTTAGGAAGCATATCAAGGGCTGGAGAGATGGCTCAGCCGTTAAAGGCTAGGCTCACAACCATAAATATAGGAAGCATATCGAGCAGAGATTTACTGTATACATTAACCACTTCTACATTTCCCTGAGGTTTATCTTGGTCTATTCTGTACCTGCTTCCTTTGAGTGTTAGCTGTGCAGAAATAAAAACAAGTAGTTTAGATAAAGAAGAGGAAGGTAATGTGGTTCAAAGGGTGGCGGGTGCCAGCAAAGAGCAAGGGGCAATGGAAAGACTAATTCAATGGGCTCTGGGTGTGTTTTGCCAAGATCCTCATTCCCTACCCACAGCAGCAGACATGCACTAGGGTAATCTAAGACCCTTTCTAGGCCTAACACTCTACAAACAAAATGCTTTCCATATTCATTTCAAGGATGAAATTGACAATGGTACATGCCTAACCTGGAGCAGATTTTAACTATTGCACACAGAAAGCACTGAAGACTTAAATTGCATTTTGTTACATTTCCTATTAATCTTGGAACAGAATTGCTGGGGGTTCAGGCCAATGTGGAGGATACAGTATCTTCGAAAGTAATTGTTGTGCAAGAAAGATCCCATTTTAAAACTTTACTTTTATCTCACACTAGGTATGGGGCTAGGAATAAGGCTGAACATTTGTGAGTTTTGTTCTTTGGAGCATTGCTTCTCAACCTGTGAATCTTGACCTCTTGGGGGGCATATTAGACATTTACATTATGGCTATAACAATAGCAAGATGACAGTTATGAAGTAGCAATGAAATGTTATGGTAGTGGGTCACCACAAGCATGAAGATCTCTATTAAACGGTTACAGTGTTAGGAAGGTTGAAAACCACTGCTTGAGACTGTAAGTTTCTGGACTCATCACTTCCAAGTGAAAGGAGGTTTGAGTTGGAGGGCTCAGTTGATGACTTTGACTTTGACATTCTTGCTTCTCGGTATGAGGGGATGTGTAGCTGTAGGAATTGGGGGAATTTTTGTTTTTGTTTTTGTTTTTTTGCTTCTTTGGGGTTGGATCACTCCTTCATGACTAGGTTGACTGGCTTATCACGGAGAGCTTGGCATTCTAAGGCTATTCTTCATTCAGGGTGGCTTCAGGCAAGGGGTCTGAGACTTAGAAAATGCTGGTAGTCATTACGCAGACAGCTCCCATTCTCATGTGACTGTAGACTTACTGCCCTGCAGCCATCTTCATGGTTTATATATACAATAACCTTCCTATAAAGTACCATCCGCACATTCATCACAGAACCAAAGCCCTCTGATTTGTGTGTTAACATCTGAGTTTAAGTTGAAACCCTTATCAAATCCGTTCGGAAACGTTAAGTCCTTAGAGACTGCCCTAGCATCCCGGTTGGCAGCAAAGAGCAAAGCCAGAAATACAGTAGCTTGTACAAACTAAACCTCTGGGGATATGGCTCCACCTTAGCAAGGAATCCACATAAGCTGGGGCTGACTCCTGAATAAGCCAAGAAAATGAAACTCCTCCAGGAAAGAGATCTTCTGCAGCCTGCTGGAGGCAAGTCAGCTGCGCATGTGCACACTTGCCTGCCTTCGCTGTCCTGTCCATCATCCAAACTCTCAGCATCCGACCTTCTCCCACAACAATCCTTCCCCAATGACTAAAAGAAAGGATTGAGGATTTAATGAAAGAAAAAAAGATAAATAATTACAGCTCTAATCTCTTGGCTTATTTGCATGGATTTGCTCTAGATTCATGGGGCAAAAATAGAAACTACCAATTTCTGATGTACAGAAATACAGAATATAAAATAATACTTGATCTTAATTTTATGTTTTCATATGCTAGTATATACAGTACCAATTTGAAAACATAAGCACAGAAGACAATTTTGAGATCATTTATTATTTTTACATCATCTTCTGTAGCTGTTTCTCTTCAGTCTCTAAAATTTCTTGAGTGTCTCAATAGATCTCAGACTTGTGTGTGTCTGTGTGGGTGAGAGAGGACATATAGAATTATCCTGTCCTGGCACCATTACTGAATAAAAGAATTCTTAGTATGAATTATTGTATATGGTGTCACCTTCTCTTGTATTTCTGGTAGAAGACACCTGAATTGATATAATAACATTTCTTAAATGTATCTGTTAATATAGTAAATGTATGCTTATTACTAACATTCCCAGAGCTTAGTTCTTTTGTCAGTATCTTATTATCAACTGTGGATTTTCTTATCATTAATATAAAATGTAAGAAAGAGAAAATCTTGGCTTGCTTCTAAGCACAAAAAATGTGTGGACACATGCTGGGGTGCCAGATGATAACACACTTTCTATAAATGCACAGGAATTCTTAACCAAATCTGGAATCATATTTAACATTCAAGAATAAAATATTTTTGAAAAATTAACAATCTAAATATACTAAGACATGAGAACTTTCATTTAATTATAAAACTCTATTAGTTCTCCCCACACTTGAAAATCTAAACATTCACCTGCCATCTGAGAATAATTATTGTCATTCTCTTTCGATTTCAGAAATGTCCTGCCCTAGGCAATAAATTCAAACCAGTTCACCAAAAAGATGAGATTCAACCAAAGGACACATGGGGGGAAAAAAAACTAAAACAAACAAATAAAAAGCAGACAATTGTCTCAAGCACCCAAAGACCAGGCATAATAAAGCCAAGGCTTTAATTAAAACACTTGTAACAGAATAGTAAATAGTCACTTTGCTAAAGACAGAAAGCATATATTATAGCTATAGAACAGGAAAGAAAGTGTTCAGGCATGTAAAGGGCAAGAAAAGTACCAACGAGGTTAAGAAAATATTAAGATTGCCTTGGACTTAAAAGCAGAGTCATGCTCAATAAATTGGTGTGCTTTGGTTAGAAGATGTTTCAGAAGGATGTTAAAATACAATTGGCTACTTTGTTGTCCCATTTTAATCCTGTGTGTGTGTGTGTGTGTGTGTGTGTGTGTGTGTGTGTGTATGTGTGCTCACATGCAACAAGCATATGCCATGACATACTTGTGGACAGAGACCAACCCTGAGACCTCACCCACTCTTCCTGAGCAGGATCTCTTAGTCATTGCTGCATATATCTGGGTGGCTGGCCTATGAACTTTTGGGGATTCACCTTCCTCCCTGTTTGGGAACACTGAAGTCTCAGGCCTGCCCTACTGGGGCTGGTTTTATGAACATTATGAGAATTTGAACTGAAGACCAGGAGCTCACACAGTATGCACTTTTCCCAATGTTACCTCCGCAGCACCTGTCTTGAAAATTCCTCTAGCAGCAACTGAAACACTGTTCAGGTTTCCCTGTATTCCTCTGTACAGTGTTACCTTTGTCTGGTGTCTGGAAGCCATTGTTCTGTACATTTGTTTTGTTTTTATTGTGTAAAGTGATAGGATAAGTTGTCTCTCTCTTTCTTCCTCCTTCTCATAAAAGCTGAAAGTGGTGCCTTGCTTCCTTTTGACTTGTATAGTTTCAGAGCAGAGATCTGGCCTCATTCCTGCTTGGTTTCTTTGTAGCTCTTTTTTCCCTGGCTCCTCGGAGGGTTTCCAGGGCTGGGCTGATTTTAAGCAATTAGATGTTCATGTGACTTCGCAGGGCTCTCTTTAGACTTCATTTTTCTTAGTGTTAATTGATCTTTCAGATCTGTAAGTTTGTAGTTTACAACAGATTCGGATAATTACACATTTAAATATTTTCCTATCGCCCCTTCCCAAGGCTATATTTACACACCCCTCAGCATATTGCTCTAGTGTGATGTATCCCGAGGCTCTGTTCATGTCTCTTTAGTCTTTTGCTTTTTTGACTTGTTCTTTTGAATAGTTATTATTTGATTTTAAATTCACTCTTCTCATCTTCTATAGCATCTATTTGTGAATCTCTGTACACTTTTCACTTTACTAAAATTTTAAATCTCTATTTTGGTCTTTTATAAAACATGGACTTCTATGGGATTAAACACAGTTGCAGATGTTCCTCGGCTAATTTAACAATAGCACCCATTTATATGGTTTTTATTAGCACCATACAAAGTGACAGGTTTCCTTGTGGCATTTTTATAATACTAATCTTGTTCTTTTCCAGGCCCTGGCCCCTCTCCCATCTGACTGCGCTCCCTAGCCACCTGTTCTGTTCTGTCTTATTTCTACCTTTCCAACCACATGTATTCTATAAATCTTTCTCATACCCTTGTCTTCCCTCTTTCATGGGCCCCTTTTTAGTGTCCTGACCTGTGCCCACACTCACTCCCACGTGAATATACATATATAAAAAATAGAAAGTGGGATGTGCATATGAGATACAATCTGTAGTATTTGTTTAGCTCACAATATAACATTTTCTAGTTATACCCATTCTTATAGTTTTCATAATTTTGTTTTATTACCACTATAAAATTTTACCATATGTATATAATATATTTTTATATTCCATTTACTTGTTGAAGAAAATTGAGGCTGATTCCCTTTCTTTGTTGCTATGTAGAATTAACTTGAATGTACACGTATTTTGGTGGTAGAATATAAAGACCTTTCTTTATGTAGTTAGGAATGATGTTGCTAGATCATCTTTTATACCTCATGTATTACATGAGGACTATAATAGCTATCAAGTGTACTGGACTAAAATTGTGATTAAAAATTAAAATGGTTGACATATATAGCCATTTCTGGTTTATGATAAAAAAATCACACATACTACATGACTATTTCTTTTTTATATATCAGAAATAAAAAAATGGCCTAAAGATACCTGACATAGATGAATATATTAACTAGTTCTTATTATCCCATCTCTAATTATTACAAATAAATGCTTAAAAATTATGCTATTGTGCCAGTTAGGGCACAATTATGCCAGTTAGAGCCATTTCTCTATATTTAAAAGTTCATTCTTTTACTTAAAATAACAAAACTAATTTATTTTTTAAACTACTTAAAATTTATTGTTAGTAAAATACTATTTATAAGTAGACATCCTGCTCTGTTTACTGATCTCATTTTCTTTATTTTCTAACTTATTAGAATATTAAAAATATGATAGTGTTTAATAATGTTAATTTAAATATGTGAGCAACAGCATTTTAAGTATGGAGTTTTTCTTAGTTATTTAATATACTGACAAGATGCACTTCATGGGTATGTTTTAGCCAATCCTTGATCTATAGATAAAGGGACATCAGGATATTAAAGACAATTGATCATAATTTAAATAATAAATAAAACATAATTTCTGACAAAACACTCAAACAGATAGGTAGGCTAGTTGATTATTTTTAGACTGATCAATCTTTAGTTTTAGAACAAATGGTTAATTTTCATTTACCAAAGTTGTTGTTGTACTTTCTTAACAAGATGTTTTAATTCTCACATTGACAGCCAATCAAAAAGAACCTATTACAAATGATCAAAGCACATACTTGATAGGCCAGTTCCCTAAAATGACAAGTAGGACAGCTATGTGAAAAAGAGCACTGATGTGCTTTAATCTCTAGTTCTTGATGCACAGCACACCATGTTACCTTAGTTGAAATGTATTTTGTTCTTCAAGTTTTCACTAAGTGTTTTCTCTTTCAACTCTTTTTACCAGGGAGTAAGCTCTTGGAAAGGGGGTGATCACTATGGTGTAAGGGATGCTTTGCTACCTAACACACTTACAACTGAATGACTTCCTAATGCCTGACCCTAAACTCTAGTTCATTAACTGACAGACAAATAAAAATCAGAAGAATAAAGAAAAATCAGATGTTTCCTATTGATAATTTTTTGTATTCAAGGTTAGACACTACAGGAAAGGTCACAGAGCAGAAGGGAAACCAAGACATACATGATACATATTTCAAGTTGCCTAGGAGACATCAGAGGATGAAGCAGAAGATGGTTTTAGATGATCAAACAAGGCATCTCATAAAAATGTTTAAAGCAATGAGAAATTTCCTAGAAATTGAAGGCATATGACAAATAAAATGTTTCCAAGGCAAGCTCCAAGCTGCACTTTCAAATGTTAAACAAAGGGTTGGTGCTTATAGTTCCTTTGGCTTAGTACTTCAGAGCTTGTATAACTCAGAACGGTGGAAAAAAAATCCATGATGGTAATTCTTACTGATTACTGCTAAGCTGGTCATTGTCTGACAATTAAGTGAGTCCACAGCTGACATGGCCAGATCCTCCACTGGGCTCAGCTCCAGCTCTTTGCAAAATTGATGGGTCAGAGAGATTCCTAAATGGTGTAGAGTAATGGGGTGAGATTCCTGAATGGTGGACTGTTCTCTCCCACTCACAACATAATCAACTCATGCAATTACTAGGTCTGTCATTTGTCCCTGACATCAGCCACTAAGGTAAAAATCCTTTTCTCTATAGCCAGAGCTTACTCTCTTTTGACTAACTCCAAACCCAGTATATTTATTTTTAAAAAAGTCAATGTTGGTTTTCTCAGTTTGCACAGGAACTTTGGAAACAAAGCCTCACTGTAGTTATTCTGCAAGTGCCTAACAAAGTTACTTGTTGGGGCTTAAAAAACACAAAGGTTGACATTCCTTCTGTGTATAGGGAGCCAAGAGTGTATATGCCATAACTATGTCATTATTATTATTATTATTATTATTATTATTATTATTGGCTGGGGAAATAACCTTGCAATTATTTCAAAACAAAAAGTTAATTAACATAGACATATACAGATGCACAGACATACCCAAAAGTCCTGGCTGGCTTTCGATCCCTTACTCATTAACTGGAAGAATAAAACTTCCACTAGAGTAGGAAGTAAAATATGAATCATACTACAAATCAAGAGATTCCCAAACAGATAAAAAGGGTCTAATGCTAAATAGAGGCTAAGGTATGCATCATCATTCTACCATGGCTAGGAAGAGAGATGCTGAGATCAGAGCTGACTCAGTCACTTCTCTTCTTATCCTCTCCCCAAAACAAAATAGTACTGGCATTTCCTCAGATTCCTTCTTAAGGATAACAGCAGTAACAATGACAGCTATATTTACTTGAGAGAGAAATCAATCTAGGACCCTTAAAGAAGGGAGCATTTTACATATTTTGTTTTCTTTATTCACTCCAAATCAAAGACATGTCTACACTTATTACTTTTCTATTATTGTAACAAAATATCACGATTAAGGCCACTTAAAAAGGAAGACGTTATTTGGTTTATGACTCCAGAGGGTTAAATTTCATGATGTCCCCAGAAGATATGGGATTCATGAGAGAAGATATGGTGGCAGAAATGGAAAATGGGGGCTAACATTGTAGACCACAAGCACTCAGCCAGAGAAGATCAAATTCAAAAAGCCAAGAGTCGTTTTATTTTTAAAACCTGCATCCAGTGACACATTTCCTTCAACAAGACCATTTCTCTTAAACCTCTCCAACTGAGCCATCAATTAGAGACCAGGGGCTCAAATGCCAAAGACTATTGTGGGGGGCATCTCATTCAAGGTGTATATATACATATATATATAAAATTTCCCTTCATTGTGGAGCTTGTGAATGCTATATAACTTAGACTACATAATAATCAAAAGTGTAAAAGTGGAACAGAGTTAAGTTCATCACTTCCTCTGCTTTATCAAGGACCCTTTAAGCTCTCCATCCTCTCTCATAGTATTGGCTTCACACCAAGACTGAATACACAAAATGGGCAAGATCTGTGGTGCTATGTTACATATCTAATAAAACCTGGAATATCAAGAGATCAACCCACAGTTAAATGTAGGCAGACATAGCTCAGGAAGTTCTTGATCTTTGAGAATAAGGCCATCAGCTGGGCTTCATTGGCACACAGCTTTAATCCCAGCAAAGGAAAAGCCTGGGAGTGGTGACCTATGCCCTTAATCCCATTAACTCCAGAGTAGAGATGCCCTTCTGTGGACTGCATACAATTAGCTTTTGTAATATAGCAATAAATCACATTCTAGAAATAAGAAATGTTTCTCAGATTAATTCTACTAGAGCTATATAGATGGGTTACCTTTGAAAACCCATCAATGCTAATTTTTAATTCTTGGTGAATAAAATGATTCAGTGAGGTATAAAGATGACTGACATAGAGTGAATAGCTCAGAGAATGGTGGTGAGAGTGGATTTTGAAGAAGAAAATTTAAGACAGAAACCTAAAGGGACTGATTGTTTTCATCACTTCAGAGGCTTCTGAGTAATAGTTTTCCATAGTCCTTATGTGATGTTTCTCAAGTATCAAGAATAAATCAGAGAAAATGTCTAGTCGCATGTCCTTCCCAAGTCCCCAGGCTGTATGTGATTGATGTACTAGTCTCTCATCTCCTGAAGAATGTTTTACAAGCTCCTACAGGGACAACACATTTTTTTTCAACTACATTCAGTAAAGTAAAGAGGTACAGAAGGTTTCATCAGATAAGGCATCAACAAATGGCTACAAAAAAGGGAAAGTTCATTCATGTTTGAAACACAGAAATTTGTGGCAAGTTAGCTCTACTATAACAAGAGTGTACACCATACCTTTAAAGACTTTCTTGATATTCTCTTTGATAGTTATTGGGTTGACAAAACTTTACAGCCTCAAAGAACTTCATCAAAAGGGGACAGTTAATCAATACAATTCAAAATAAGTGTGCCTTTTTCAAAATTCTTTTCTCAATGGTGGAATATCCAAGCAAGATAGTCAGAAGTGAAATTGTGAGGATCGAGCCAAGATGGCTAAATGCAGATCCTGTGAGTGAGTTGGCTGCAAAGCTAGTCAAGAAAGTAAAGGAGAAAATATACCTTGAAGAGTTCTGTACTTTGTAGGAGATATCCATTGTATGTTGGAATCTAAAATCTAACTCGGGATCTTAGTGAACTGAAACTGATTTCTTTGCTCCAAAGAAGTATTTTTTGGATATTTTTTCATTACTGGAACTTAGAAAACCACAGAACACTGTTAGGTAAAGAAAGCCCATGAAAATTAAGAACAAAGTTTGGTTACCAATATTAAAATTACAGCAATTTACCATGCAATAAAGGAGGAAAGACACTAAAAAATGAATTTCATAAAGTAATAATACTAAATATTCAAGAATATATGACCATCTTAGATTTGAGAAGTCCAAAGGAACCTAACTAATTCCAATAAAAGCAGGTTTTGACCAAGGAATATTAAAATGGGAAAAAGAGAATTCTGAAAACATCAAAAGGAAGGTATTAACTCACATGTTAGAAAAATTGATTTCTAAGCAGAAACCTTATAGGCAGGAGAAGAAGGAGCATATATACTCAGTGGTGAGAGGAAAATATTGCCAACTAATAATACTATAGTCAATGACCTTCTCACTCAACGCTAAAGAAAAAGTATTTCCCTGTTAAATAAAAAGTAAAGGAATTCATCACCACTAATCAAGCCCTACCTAGAATATTTATGTGTGTCCTACAATATAAATGAAAAGATGATAACTTCCATCATAAAGTCACAAGAATATATAAAATTTACTTAAAGAATATAAAGTAAAAATGAAGAGAATTAAACCTCAGCATGAGCAAAAAACAACAAAGTCACAAAAATAAATAATAAAAAGTAGAAAACCAAAATTTAAAGCAAGTGGAATTGAATTAACAAATTATAAAAAGAAAGTTTGTCCTTATGAATAATAATCTTGTATTTCAATGTGCTAAATTAATCAACCAATTGAGTGGATAAAAGAATACGACTCAACTCTTTATTTTCTGTAAGAAACTCTTGAAAGAGAAGGAATAAAAAAATACTATTTTGCAAGTGTAAATGTAAGATGAAAAAGAGTGTCTTAGTTAGGGTTTCTATTGCTGTGAAGAGATACAAAGACTGTGGCAACTCTTATAAAAGAAAAACTTTTAATGAATGGCTTATATTTTCAGAGATTTAGTCCATCATCAATATGGTGCAACATGATAGCATTCAGTCAGACATAGTGCTGGAGAAGTAGCTAAGTGTCCTACTTCTTGACTTGCAGGCAGCAGGAAGTAGTCTGAGACACTGGGTGTAGCTTGAACATGTATGTCACCTCAAAGCCCATCTCCACAGTGACACAATTTCTTCAACAAGGCCACATCTACTCAAATAAAGCCACAGTTCCTAATAGTGCTACTCCATTTGGGGGCCACTTTCTTTCCAACCACCACAAAGAGTAAAGGAGACTTCAAATAAAAAAAAATAAAAAGAGACAAGGTCATTATATGTTGATGGAGTAATCAACCATTCAGAAAGCAGAAAAAATGATAAGCATTTGCATCCACTATAGGACCATCCAAATACAAAAAGCAAATTTTATTACATGTAAAGAGATATAATTCTTCATAAAGTAACAAAGACACCTCAACATCCACTTTCTCCTATACACTGATTTTTGAGATAGGTATCCAGCAGAGAAACATCTGTGTTGAACTATATTATAGAGCAAATAGATTAATGGACATTTTTACAGAACATTTTATTCTGCAACAGCAGAATACATGTTCTTCTCAAAATCATGGAACATTGCTCAGGACAGAGAATATATTAGGCTGCATACCAAATCTCAATACATTTTAAAAAGTTGAAATTGCATTATGTATTGTCATAGACCACAATATAGTAAAAATGGAGAATGAAAAGCATAGACAAACATAGAAATTGAATAACATGCTCCCAAATAACCAATAGGTAATGGAAAAAAATTAAAACAGAAATGGACATGTTTTATAGACACTAATGAAGTGACAATACAGTATTTACTGAAAGTACTATAACCTCTTCCAAACAAAGCCATTAAATGAGGGTCAAGTATTCAAATACATACACACATGAGGGTCATTTTTCACTCAAACTATCACACAAGTCAACAGTAAATTTAAGTAAATAAATGCACATAGAATGGAAGGATTCTGACTCTTTAGTGTAGTAGAGGATGTTCAAAATTGTCATAGGTAATCATATTATTTTATATGTACTTAAAGTTGTATATAATGCACTCTTAAGAGAAGGTGTGACACTTGAGATAATAATGCACTCCATAAGAACCACAAACTATCTAACAAAAATCTCAATACCAGGCATAAAATACCCTTTTGAATTGTTAGTCAGGGTAATTCAAGAGACTCCTGAAGCAATATGGGCTATTTATGTTGTCCTTTGTTCACTCTAGAAGTGGAAAGTAGGTCCCTATTGCTGAAAACGTCATGCACTTTGGACATATGACATGAAGAATTTGAGCAGGATCTGTCTCAAAAGTCACCACCCAGAGAACTATCTTTCATATTACCAGAAGGTGATATATAAGATTCGGAGGGAGGAAGCCAATCAATAGTCCTTCCTGGCTGCGATGGCTATAAACCACAATTTTCAGCAAGGCAATGTAGTCCTAAAGAAACAACGGAGACACCTATGGCTGGCTGTAGGCAACAGCTGCCTAGACTTAAGGCTTAGTCAACAGACGAGCAATCACACCTAGTGCTGGAAATCTTGGCAGCCTCCCCTAGCTAGATCTTCTAAGTGTACATTTTAAATCTGATTATACAAAGCAGTCACCTCCATAGGGGCCCACAGTGGCTCTTGGTATATTAAAGGACGCTGAGGTTATGGTTAATTAGCCAAGCTTTCTGAGGATTTTTCAGAAAATATCAAATATTTTCTTCTGAAATATGATTTTATGGGAAAATGCAATACTATGGCAAGCATTTATTATTTTATCAACTTGACCACAAGGTCTAATAATAGCATTTTGGAACTCAAATGTTATCATAGCGTTCTCTGATTATGGTTGATATATAACATTTACAAGATTGAAACACAGCAAAGAGGATATATGTGTGTATATATATATATATTTTTTTCCTACTAAAACCACTTACATTTTAGTGAGAAGTATAAAACTCTTGGTCAGAAACCACACTTATTTTGTGAACTCATTCCACAAAAACATATGCATTTCAATTATTATAGATCTCCTGATATGACCAAGTTTTCATTTTCTCTCATACTTTCCTGCAAAGATTATAGCTATTGCATAATTACTTGTTATGTATTATGATTTCCAAAAGGCTGGTGATATATTTTTCCTAAACAATGTTTACAAAAGTAGTGGTTAAAGTGTCACAATACAGCTTGACATTTTCAAACAACTGGTTAGACTGAAGAGCTCAGATGTTTAGAAATGTTCCATAAAAAAAATGTTAGGAAAATTTTACTTCCCTCCCACATTTGATACTAGGAATTAGTTCATGGAACTATTTATCAGGCTTTTCTTACTTCACAGCACCCATGTTCAAATTCAGATACTCACAGATAGGACAATTGGAAGGGATTTATCTGGAATACTTGTTTTTCAAGTATGTGAGACCTACTAGTTAAGGTAACTTGTTTAAGAGAGCATTGTGATAATGAATTTGAGAGATTGGAAATGCCCTTTAGATTTTGTGTTGACTGACTGAAAGGAGCAGCCAACCAAAAGCACCATGCTTGGTTTCCCTGTTGTCTTTGGAACAGGGAGGAGTGCTTGGTGATATTTCCTTTTCTGTGACTAAGCTTTAATTTCTACTCACTCATCTCAATGCCAAGTGAATTGTATTCCAAGGTTTTTAAAAATAACGTATGAAATATTTATTGTAGTAGAATGTTTTCCTCCACTGTTCCAAAAAGCTTAAAGTGACCAAATAAAAATCATCATTCAAATACAAGCCATTTTGTACAGGCCATAAAAATGACTTATTCTATTAACTATTGAATCAATAAAGTTGAGTCTCCTTCGGGTCCATGGGAATTACATGATAGAGTTTTCCTTTTCATCAATAACTCTGAATATATCTGTGTTAATAAATGCCTCATATTTCTCATCACAATCTGTCAGTAAGGGGAGGAGAATCCCAGCCCCCTGACTTTATTCACTAAGAGATACAATAGACAAAGTCTATGGAATCCTCTCCCAGAGGCTAAGAAGGGGACTCATTAAGGTAAATGAAATTATTTTGAATAAATGAAAATCAAATTCTACATATTCCTTATCTTCTATCATTTCTTCTTTACCTAATTTCATAGCAATATTGTTCTTAATGATTTTCTGTTTTTCTTCTTGCATGTTGAATTGTCTATTCTTTTTCATTTTTTTCTGTTCATCTCCTTTATCTGTCATAGGTAGATTTTTTTTTTTTTTTTTTTAGAAAACAAGTCATATAATCAAGACAAATCTAAACAGCCCTTATTTTCTTAGTTTGTGACTTTTAAAAGTCAAATATATAATTGTGACACTTACACACACACACACATGCATGCATGCACACACGCATATAATTTTCTAGGCAAAATAACAACTTTAATATGAAGATAACTTCTTTTCATATGTGAAAGATGCAAACAATTTAAAACTCATGACAAATTTAGTATTTTCTAACAACCTTGGTGCCACATGTTGTTGACTAGTGACAAATAATTAAGGTTGATAGAAAACAGTACAGGTGAAAATACTACTTGTGCACATACATATAGTTATTTTTTATTGTAAGTTGTTCTAGTTGGCTTTTGGTTGCTATGACAAGCAGAATGACCAAAAGAAACTTGGGGAGAAAAATGATTATTTTAGATAGCATGTTATAGTCCCTTAATTGAAGGGCACCAGTGTGGGAGCTTAAGGCAGGACCCTGAAGGCAGGAAGTTAAGCAGAGACCATAGAGGGATGCTGACCATTGGTTCACCCTCCACACCCCCTAGCTTGCTCAGCTACTTTTCTTCTTTAGTTCAATCTCACCTGCCCACATCTGGCACCACTTACAGTGGACTGTGCTCTCCTATATCAACATTAATTAAGCATGCTCCTAAGAGAACTTTATTTATTATGGGATGCCATGACTTAAGTGTGTCCCCTACAAATTTAGGTGGTGAAATTTAATGTCAAATGAAATGATAGGGCCTTTAGGAGGTGAGTTGGCCATAAAAACTCTTCCCTCTCAAATAGAAGATTGTTTAAAAAACAAAACACAAAAAACAAAAAACAAAAAATAAGCTTCTGGCAGCTGTTACCCAGTCTGATGTTTTAGCCTTGATTGTTCCAGGACATAGCATCATCCTCTCTGTAGAATGCTGTAGTGAGCTGCCATCTTGGAAGTGAAGATCTGTTTTCCACATAACACCAGACTCTAGAACTATGACAATTTTTTTTCTTTCTAGATGATGGACTTTATGATATTTTGTTATCAAAGCACAAATGGACAAGACACTAACTGGTAGAAGTAAACTCCTAAAGTTTCATTCAAAGAACTTTATGCTCTTGGGTTTCACATTTGCAACACTGACTACCTCAAAATTAACATCTGTGGATAAACAGAGTAGATAGTCTTTCACCTCTTCTTCTGCCAGCAGTGCCCATGAAAAGGGCATTACTGTTCATCATGGATTTTCTTGTACTTTAATAAAAACTCCATTTGGTATGTGCTTATATGTGTGTGGGTGTATTTCCAGAGTTCCATGTCATTTTCCTTGATGAAATGTTATATGAAAGCACCCTTTCTGGGTTGGCATAGCTTTGTCAAAGGTCCTGATGTCAGATGTATTTTGTATATTCTACTACCTTTTTATTTTATTTTACATTTTTTTTATTTAGATATATGTTGTATATACCTGTGTGTGTGTTTGGGTTCATGAGGAGACTAGAAGTCTATGTTTAATGTTATTATGATCATACATTTTGCTTTTATTTTAATTGTGTGTGATATGTGTGGTGTAAGACACATGTGTACATGTGTGCACACCCATGCATATGTATGTGGAGGCCAGAGGAGAACTTTGGATGTGCTGTTGAATCTTATTTCCTTAATATACAATCTTTTACTAAACTTGGAACTTGATCTTCATTATTGAGGCTGACAACCATCAAAGCTCTGTCATCATCCTGTCCCTACCACTCACTTTTACTGTGGGTGTACGAGATCTTAACTCAGGTCCTGGTCCTTGAGCAGCAAATGACCTTGTCCACTGAAGCATTTCTCCAGTCAACCACCATATGTTTTGACGCATCATCTTTCACTTATCTTGTCTTGCTGTTTCTCCTAGCCAGCCAGGATCCATGTGTTTCTGCCTGTCTAGGGCTAGTGGTCCTAAGTTCTATAAGATAGCAGATGGAGAAAGCCCTTGGGAGCAAGCCAATCAGTAGCATCCCTCCATGTCCTGTGCATCAGCTTCTGCCTTGTTTGAGTTTCTTCCTGGCCTACCTCAGTGGACTATGTTATATAAACCAAACAATTCCTTTACACCTCCACTTGCTTTGGTCATGGTATTTCAGTGTCATAATAGTAACCCTAACTAGGACAAAAACCATCAGCCAAAATAAAATTTTTTCTCTGAAGTTAATTTATCTCAAATATCACAGTGATCAGACACCAACACAATGTGTATTGTTACACTTTTTTCCTACAAGTTATCTGTGTCTCATATCTGTCTTATAAATGAAGGCTATTATTTTATAATTAGTATTATTAACTTTATTTTATTAAAATTGAACAACTTGCTATTTTTTGTTTTACTTGTTTGTTGTTTGTTTGGTTTTGTTAGGGATTTCTTTGTGTAACAGCTCTGGCCTGAAACTCACTTGTAAACCAGGCTGGCCTCAAACTTACAAAGACCCTCTTGTCTCTGCCTCCTGAGTGCTAGGACTAAAGGTTTGTGCCACCATTATCCAGCTAGACTTTATTTTGCTTATTTAAATTCTCTGTATCTTTGCTTCTTTTTTTTTTTTTTAGGAATGAGATGAATATTTAAAGAATTTTACTTTGTTCTATGTTCTGATTTTAACTTTCACTTTTACTTTTTAATAATATTTTATTTTTTAAATAATAGATAATCACTAATAAACAGTATAAAATTTAAATGAAACTTGTGTACTTTGGGACTTATAATTCACTGTTATATTCATATAGACCTCATAAATATGGTTGCTGTTTTTTTTGCTTAAGAAATTGAAACTTTAAAATAATAAAAATAATGAAACTCAAGCACAAAAGGTGCAAAAGAAAAGCTCTTGAATTCTATTCAACATCATTCTTTGGATGTTTCCTTCTTAAATTTTTTTTTTTGTGTGTGGGGATCATCTGTCAAGAATTTATTTTGGCATTTTGTTATCTGTAATTATTATATCTTATTCCTTCTTACAGGATTTTTTTTTATAGTATACAAACTTTAGTTTGACAACCTTATTTTGGTTTTCTTGGCACTTTTAGTGAACCTTTTCTTTTTCTTCTGGCTTGCATTGTTTGATGAGAACTGATTTCTACTGGCCTCTTGGCTGCTTATGTCATTTTGGGTGGTAGTGGTGGGATCTAGTACTATTTTTATTTTGCGTTTGCATCTACTGGTAAGTTGTTTTTCTTTGCCCTTATTCTGATAAGACTTGCTATGTGGTTTTATTTTTTCTTCAGTTTTGGAAACTCTGTAGGCACTAATTGTTAAATATGTCTCCTCTTGCCCTCTCTTATGTTCTCATTCTGGGATCATTTGGAACTATTTCACAGCTCTTATGTCATTTTGCTGCTTTCCAGAAGTGATCTTTTTCTCATTCAGTATTTTCTATTGAATATTTCATGTTCTGAATAACTTTCTTTGCTGTGGCCAAAATGATCTCAGCTCTAACCAATAAGTTCTTCAGATATGATGCAATTGTTTCATTTTTACTGTTTTAGTGTTTTTGTTTAGTTTGGTTTTTGAGTTGCCCTATTTCTTCAGGACTTTGTGCACTATTTTAATTATAAATATTACTGGGTTTTTTTTTTTTTTTTTTTTTTTTGGTACTTGTAAGAAGCCAACAACTCCAAAGCTCAAACCATCTGCTTATCTCCTTCTACTGATTGTTTTATCTCCTGACCACAGGTAGCACTTCCTTTCTTTGCTGTGTGTTTTATACTCTATACATGTATTTCAGATCTGAAAAAATATAATCTAAAGTAATTATATTTATCCTCAGATAAGTGCCTCTTTCTGTCTATACTGGAGGTGGAATGGTCAATCTGTTCTGTGGGTTAGCTGAGTCTGAAGCTTACTGCAATTTTTATTTAATTTAACTATATTTAGTTATTTGATGTTTATTTATGTGTATGCTGCTGAGGATAAAATTTATAACCTCACACATGCTAAACAGCACTCTGCCATTGAGCCACTCCCCAGTCTTTGGCTGTGGCTTTTGGTTTACTCTGTTGATCACTGCTTTAGAACATTTGTAGAGTGAGAGTTAGTTTTCCATCCGTCAGTACTGGGCTCCAAGCACAGACAGCTTTCGAGAGTCTGTTGATGTCTAACAGCCAAACCACCAACTTCAGAATTTCTAGAGGCATCACCATAATTTATTGTCCAGTTAAAAGATTTCCATTTCATCTGAATCTCTCTTCTCTCTCCTGTTCCTAGGGAGATCTGCTGCAACCTCTCCCTTCCTTAGAAGCTGACAGACATAGATTCATGAAAGAGATTAATCCTTGAAAATGGTTCTTTTTGTCTCCTGTCCATCTTCAGTCACTGACAGAAAAAAGGCCGAAGCTACAGGGCAGGGAGAGATTCGTGTGATCTTTCTGCCACTTCTAAACCTTTAGTATTTAAAAAGCCAGATTGTCTGGAGGGGCTTATCTCAGCTGCTTAACTCAGGATTATATGAACAAGATGGTCTTAGAATCTCTTTCTGGAGGTGATATCACATAAGGACTTCAGAATAAACCAGTTTTTGAAAATTATGCAATGGGCACAGTTTGACCAAATATAGTTTTAATGACATAGTTTTATTCAATGGACCAGGATTAAAATATCGTTACTAAACACTCTAACCTTATTCACTTAGACAGCTTCTTGGCCTACTGGAACCATGTCATAGGGTGATGCTTGATCCTCTTTAGCTTCTTCAGTGCTTACTAATGAAGCCCGGGAATATTATGTGACTCCATTACTTCAATTTTCTTAGTCTGTTATCCACTCTGGGGAAAATGTTAGGATTAATAAGTCTCTAAAGTACTTAAAAACTTTTTAAAAAAGTACTGTGTAAACCTAAGCAGTCATTACCATACACAGTTTCCATTTAAATATTATTTTTGTAATTCAAAATAACATAATAGAGTTTTCAGTTTTATAACATCCATCATCATGCAGGTAAGGACCAGCTAATGACTTGCAGAGTTGCCTTTTGGATTCCAAACAAAACACTAATAAAATACAAACCAGGTTCAGTTTAATATTACAGAGCAGTGATCTGAATGCATAGGAACTTGCACACAGCTATTAATATGAGAAAAGGAAAGCATAATTTGTAGAATTCATGCTAGATCCTCTTCAATCAATGCTAGCCCATAGATTTGTGTTTGCAATAGTTTCCCCACACTAGCAATCATTAAAGAAGACATTTCTCATACTATGACAAAATGTGAGGCGACTGCTGGGTAAAACATACAATGAGGTATTTATTCTTTCTGAAGTCTAAATTAAGAATGCCTATTTCCCAGCACTGCAGGGCCATTGAGAATATCCCTTTCAGTGAGTATGCTTCAGTGAGTACTCTGATACCCAGATAATAAATAGTATGCCAGCCTGATAATAAGTCCCTGGGTACATGGTAGTACACTACAATATAAGAATAAAGTCTTAGGAGAAATAAGGATGTTTTCAAAAGCCATGCCATCCTGTCTTTATTCTCAAAGCTATGCGATATGGGGGTCTTGTTGTTTTCTCATTTTATGAAAAATGATTCCCAAACATTTACTAGGTCAAAAGTATGTAAGCTATTATCTTAGACATTTAGATAAAACTCACATGAGATCTATTGATTTATCTATTTGTACCCATAACTATTTATTAGCATTTAAAAGGTTGAGTCTTTATCTAAGATCCTGGTTGCCTCTAATGATATGTGAAAATTTGTATTTGAAACAGCCTTCTCACCGATAGCAATTTTTTAAGGCCAATTGCTTGCCAATTTTTAAATTATGTATGTAGTATGAATGTGGGCCGTGTGTGTGTGTGTGTGTGTGTGTGTGTGTGTGTGTGTGTGTGTTGGTTGGTTGATGTTGAACTCACCTGAAAAGAGGCAATGACAGTTCTAAACATTTCTAGCATTTTGTGCTTGTGTTAGGACCAGAGCCTTTAATCTGTGGGGTTTTTTTTTGTTGTTGTTGTTGGTTTGTTTTTTTTTTTTCTGCCACAATATTTGAAACCATTCAACTCCTTAATGAGAAATGAACCTCCAGTGGAGACATAGTGGGCAGATTTCCTTAAACAGGTGCTGCCACCGACCATAACAGGCAGATGATTCTGACAGCACACAGGACAGGGTGACATGCAAACTGGGTCATCGAGCTTGCATTCTGTTCACATGCCAAATACTAGAAAAGAATTCATCGCACATTTTGTGTGAAGCGGAAGACATTCCAATGCTGTAATTTTGTATTCTGTCTTGCTCGACCACCGAGTTGTGTCTGCTCTCCTCTGGAGCTCAGAGGCCTAAATGATTCATTTCTGAATATGGGAAAAACAGAACATGACTAAAGCCAAGGAAAGTGCTAGTGTTAACTCTCCAATACATCATGTTCCACATAAAAATCAAATTGGAAATCAAGAAAAAAATGACAACACAGGTGAAGAGCAAATTACATTAATTTCTGGTGATCTTTATCAAAAGAGACCACACAGTTCTTTTCCCAGAAGACAAAAAGCCAGAGTGACATGCTGTGAAGCAGATACCTGCATGTGTTAGCAGTGGGCCTTGGAATGATGTGCTGATGATGAGGGCAATAAAACCAATGGAAGGAACATTCAGACTGCTTCATTGAAGAATCTTTGGTTAAGAACACAGTTGGACACTCAGTTTAAATCAAACTGGAGTAGAAGAGAGAATTTTAGTTATAGGTAAACTGGAGCATGGTCACTTTTGTTGTCAGATAAAGTTGTGATAAAAGTCCAAACAGTTATCCCCAGATACAGCCCCAGGCACTTCCATCACTAAGAAGATCAATGTTTTTCACTCTGCTGCAGCTGAGAGTTCCTGCTGTATAACCTACTCCTCTGTCTCAGAATCATCAAGGCTGGGCCTCACCTTCTCTCTAACCTCTCAAGTATGGTCAATGCCCATCACAGCTTTGCCTTATGTTGCCTAGCTCAACATATTTATGATACTTTAGAAACCATTCTTCTGGGCCTGCAGAGATGGCTCAACAGTTTGGAGTATACATGTTTGCTGTTGGATAATGCTCTTATACATTGTACAGATTTGTCATTTGAGTTGGTTTAATAAAATGATGATTGGTCAGTAGGCAGGCAGGAAGTACAGCCAGTCATAGAGTAAGAGTGAAAGTAAGATATACAGAATTAAAGGAAAAAAATCCAGAGGCAAAAGGTAGATGGAAAAGTTGGCTAGAAACAAGCCAAGCTAAGGCTGGACATTCAGAAGTAAGAATAACACTTTATGTGTGATTTATTTGGGAGATGGGTAGAGGACCCCCAAAGACTAAAGAGTGAAAAACATTCTCTCTCTCTCTCTCTTGCACTAAATAAATAAACAAACAAAATGCAAATCTTAAACAAATAGAAAGCAGATGTCTTGACCTACCTGCTCTCTCTAGGTACATCTCTATCTATCTTTCCTTTCAAGTAAAATCCTTTAGAAAAGTACTTCATATCTGTTCCTCTATATTGTTTGATCTTGTCTGGAATCAGGCTCCTCTGACTGTTCTCTTCAAAGCAAACTCACCCACTCCTCTTACCCTATCCTTGTCACTGTCTAGTTGACTGTTCTTTCTTGTCCCATCTCATTTGGTGCCTTGACTGGAGTCTTAGCCTGGCCATTAGTCCATTCCCTCTCTCCTGTCTAGCATCTTCATCTTAAGTAATGGCTTTCCTGCTGAATATATTAATGTCGCTGACTTTAAGACAGAACCACTTTTCATTTGTGGATTCAAAAGAATTCCAGACCCAGGGCTTTGAACTTGCTAGGCAAATAACCCACCACTGAGCTACATGCCTAACCCAGGATGAAACTTCAAATTCTTCTATTTCAAACTTGCTTTTAAATGTCTGTCTTCTCCTAATTGCTTGGCACATCATTACTTGTTGCAATTCAAGCAGCTGACTGACTGAATGAACAAATATTTTATGCCCTACTCTATCAAATCCATGGCTATAGTTATATGGGTAAACTATAGCCATTTATGTTTGGTAGGTCACTATGCCACTGTATATAATTAAATATATCAAATTACTGGAATTAGAGCCAGGAACCTGGATACAAAGTGTGAAATGTGTGATTGAATTTCATGGAACAGTTGCTTAAAGAGTCTAATGAAGACTACATGGGTATACATTTTTGCCACATTTTCTTACTTTAATTTTCTTTAATGTTAATAAACGTATACATTAAGCAAAACCCACAAGAAACAAAATGTATGCTTAAATAAAGCTGGACCATTGCAAAGCACAGGTGCTGGGGCTGGGCTCCACCCCCTTCTGGCTCCACCCATGATAAATTCAATGAGGTTTTCTCCTGTGCTACCTGAAACCCAGTATGTTGAAGCCATAAAGTTAACTCCCTAATATGTTTATGCTTCTTTCTAAGAATGACATTCACTGTTTTCTCATGGCAACTCCTTGGCAACCAATGGTGGCGAAGATGAACTCCAGGTCACAAATAAGATAATTGTGTGGGCTTTTGTGCTTGTCTGGCTCTGCTGCTGACCTCCTAGGACAGCAGGATATGGCAGAGGTTCCCACTCTCCTCACCGTGTCATGTTCCTGAGGTTTGACTTGCTGATTTCTCACCAAGCAGAGGCAGATTTGCTTCCCTATTCTTATGCATTCCATTTATTTAATGAGAAAGTCAATAGTCAGCCTTCTCGTTAGGTTAAAGACCCTAATCAGACAATCTGGGCACAGATACCAATAATTTCACAACAGGAATTTGTCCATGTAACAACAAAGTAAATGAACACAACATTATAACATAATTACATAATATTTCATGTCACTCACATTGTTTTTCAGTTTTCAGACTTCTTCCTGTTCAAGGAAGCCTCCCTTAGTTATAATTTCCAACCTCTTTTGATCTACCATGCTTCTAAACCCTTACAGGAATTAACAATTCTCCTACTGAATTATATAGTACCTGTGCATTTTGTTGTTGCCATTAACCATTTTGTTTTCTTCGAGCTAGGAAATGTGCCCCTGAGTTTAGCTCTCTACAATCTTGTACATGCTAAATATTTTGGGTCTACTTACCAAATAATGTCCGAAAAGTTGAGGGCACCAAAGAGTAAGAGCATTTCCTGGGAATTTCCAAATTGCAAATGACATAGATTGAAGCCACAGTTACTTTGTTTCTTCTGTCATTCAGCATACATTACTCAGCCCCCTTGGTGTGCAGACTTTACCTCTAGAAGGTTGGGTTGTTATCGCACACCAAATAGTGCAAGATTCCTATAGCTCCGGAGCTTGCACTGAAGCGGGGTGAGATGAGTGACATAAGCCTAATAACAAGATTAATGATAACATGTGATGAAATGTTATGATAGGGAAAGAAAACTAGAACAGGATAAGGCATCGGAAGGTTGTTGACGTGAGACGTGAAGTCAGGGGACACCTTACTATGAAGGTGTGGGTTATGTAAAGAATTGAAATAGGAGCGAGGCATCCATGCTGACATGGCAATGTTCTACACACAGAAGTTCAGTTCAAAGGCTGCACCACATAAGCACCCTTGGCATGACAAACTCAAGTCCAGGCAGAGGGAATGAAAGGAAGAATAGCACAGGGCGATGTGAGAGAGGTAAGAAGGTGTGTGTGTTGGAGGCAGAGGAATGCTATATATGTTAACTGTTAACGTTCATTTAAAAAGATTTATTTCGAATCATTGTTATGACAGTGTTCAGGAAGGAAAACTGATTAAGAGTTTATGGTAACAGTATTTATGAAAGATAAGAGTAGCATGAACCAGGGTAACATGATTTAGTTCTAATAGATAGTTTGTATTCAAGGCATATTTGCAAAGTATGGCCAAAATAATTTCCTGGTTAGATGTGGGCATATTGTACAGCAAATTGCATCCTCTCTTTCTATGTTGGAGCCCTAACCTTCAATATGATGATGTATGGACATGGGGACTTTAGGAGGGAGTGTAACTAGGAGACACAAGGACAGTAACAATGTTTTTGTCAGAAATTGCCAAATTGTGAATGACAGTGATCCAACTCGAACTTAATCTATTGTTTTGTTAACTCAACAAATCCCTAATGAGACTCTTGAGAGAGGAAATCAGGTGAGATGACGTCATGTGGGTGATGCCCTCATAACAGAATAGATACTGCAGAGAACAGACAGCAGAGATATTTGTGATCACACAGGTCATGTGTCCTTGACCACTGCATACCAGCACAAGATCCCCTCACCAGAACCAAACTATACTGACACTCTTATCTTATTCTTATAGGCCCCAGGAGTGCAAGAAAATACGGCACTTAAATCTGGGTATTTTCACTGGCAGCTGAGCTGACTAACACAGGCTATGAGAACACAGAGGAGAAATGGGAATGAAGTCTAAGCATCTCAGCTATTCCGGTGGGATCTCCTCTTTTATCTTCACGTATTTCAAACATCTACCACATAGGAAGATCTGCTTCTTAACATTGTCTACTGATGTTTAATTTGGATTATTTTTCTTTAACTCAGTGGCAGTCAGACAACAAAGTACAATAGAAAGTTCCCTGACTGTGATAACTTGGGTCCCTTTGATTTTTAAGAGGTGGAATTAATAGTTACCACCTGTCCTTTGTCAGTGTTTCTGAGTGACAGAACTTGGTAGATTCTTGTGCTGGTATGTTAAATCTATAGATATTATATTTTTCTGGATGTTATAAAACATCGAAGGCAAAGCTTTAAGAAATAGTTTATTACAATCAAGACATCATTGTCACTCACAGTTTTGGGAATAAAACTCTGATTTGGCCATCAGTGATTCCTCTAAAATGTACTTGTTCTAGATACCTGCTCAAAGAAGGTACTGACATTTTCTTTAGTAATGTTTTATTAATTTTGGGTATCCAAAGCTTGACAGCATAAAACAGACCAACAGACCCATGAACATTTTTCTGGAAAAGAAATGTGAGGGAAAAATAGTGTGTTATGATCTAATGCCAGAGAACATATATTGGATCTAGTGACATGCAGTTTGATGGCCTTGAAATAAAGCTAGACTCTTGGGAGGGGCACTCTGAAATCTCCAGGGTGTGTTCAGCCTAAGAACCATGGCTTTCCCTTCACCTTTTGATTCTTCTTCAGGAAAACAGAAATGCTAACAATACCCTTGGAAGTAAAAGAGTGAAGAAAAGAGATTATGTTAAGAAATGTGTTAAAAAGAATGCTTTCTTTATAGCTAATATCCACTGAGTGAGTATATATCATGTTTGTAATATGTCACTCAGGATACTTTTTTTCTAGTTCCATCGATTTGCCTGTAAATTTCATGATGTCATTGTTTTCTAAATGTACCTTGATTTTTTTTAGTTCATTCTTTAGTTTTGGGGCATCTAAGTTGTTTCTGGGTTCTGGCTCTTACAAATAGTGCTGCTATGAACATAGTTGATTGTATCCTAGTATGATTGAGCATCCTTTGGGTACATGTCCAAGACTGGTATAGCTTGTTTTTTGAGGTAGATTGATTCCCAATTTTCTGAGAAACTGCTATATCTATTCCCAAAGTGGCTGTACAAGTTTGTACTCCCACCAGCAGTTGAGGAGTGTTCCCCTTGCTACAATCCACAGCCCCGGAGAGGCTAGGCAACAAAGAGGGCCCAAAGAGGGACATACAGATTTCCCAGGGGAGGGGAAATAGAAGAAACATTCTAGGTAAAAAGTAGAGAGGTAGGTGAAGGAAACATGAAGATAGGGTGAGTTGGGGGTGGGGTAAATAATGAAAGAGCTGTCTTAATGGAGGTGGCATTTCAGGGTCAAGGTAAAACTCGGTGTCAGAGATATGTCCAGGAATCCACAAGCATCACCTTAGCAAGACTCCTTGCAGTGGTGGAGAGGACACCTGAACTGGTCATCTCCTGTAGATTGGTAACTACCAATTGTCATCAATTGCCTTTATCTGGAAGCTGATAGAAACAGAGACAGAGATCCACAGCCAAGCACTGGGCCTAGCTCTGGGAATCCTGCTGAAGAGATGGAGAAAGGATTGTACAATCCAGCAGTGGGGGGGGGGGCTCATCACAAGGGAACCCACAGAAACAACTAACCTAGGCTCATAGGAGCTCACACACTCTGAGCCATCAGCTAGGGAGTCTGCATGGGACAAATCTAGGCCTCTACATATACATGACAGTTGTGTAGCTTGGTCTATTTGTGGAACTCCTAGCAGTGGGATCAGGGCCTGTCCTAACACTTGGGCTGGCACTGGGAAACCTATTCCTCATACTGGGTTGCCTCCTCCAGCCTTAATACAAAGGGAGGAGCTTAGTTCTACTTCAACTTGATATGCCATGTTTTGTTGACAGCCGTGGGAGTCCTGTCTCTTTCTGAACAGAGACTGAGATATGTATTGGGGGATGGGGGGAATAAAAGGAGAAGAGGGAGGGGAAACTGCCTTAGGGTGTGAAATAAATGAAAAAAATTAATTAATAAAAAACCTCCACTTTCTGGGCTGTGAAAAACAGCTCATTGAATAAGAGTACCAGCTTTGCAAACACAAACATAAAAGTCTGAGTTAAGAACCCCGACATCCACATTAAAAGTCAGACTTGGCTATAGTACCTGCAAGATGGGAGGTTCCTTGGGGGTTGTGTGGCACCAGCCAAACTACAAGGGTTACTAAGAGACCATGTCTCAAGGAAATGATGCAGGGTGTGATAGAATAGAACACCTGATATCTTCTTCTGGCCTTTGTATGCCCGTGGCCACATGTACCCATACATACATGTGTACATGCACCCCACATATATGCCACATTCTTATACATACAAAATAAGATAAGATAAAAGCACGTTTGCTAAAATGCTATGCAACTGCAAGGTAAGAGTCATATTATTCCTGATAAAAAGTGTCTTATTCATAAATATTAATTCTGGTATGCACTAGGAACTTTCAATCTCTGTATCAGGATGCCTGTCAAAAGCCTTCTCAATAATTCTATTGATGTAAACCTTGATACTTACACACAGAAGGATCAAAGCTTTTCCTTTTCACAATGTAAAAAGCTCCTTTATGACCAGTTCACTAACCTTCAGGCAGGTAATTTTGCAAAGCATATATTTGTTAAGGCGCAGGTGTCAGAATTTCAAAATACACACTTTACTGCACCCATGGCTACCACCATGAAAACCTTTGATTGCAATCATCACAGTGACAGCAAGAGTGGCCCAACTCCCTCACCATATGAGGTCAAAAGCTGCTTCTAGATGGGCAAAAACTTCTCACTGAGCACTAAGCAACACAGCTCATGAAAAATTCATCTTATTGCCCTTCTCTTCCTGTGATAAGACAGATGTAAAACCAGGATCCTCCTCCCTTGAGATCCCTCTTACGGCATTTAGGAAATGAAGTGGGAAGTTCACGGGCACACACTCACAATCTGACAGTGTGTTGAGGTTGAAGAGAACTCTATAGGTGAAACATAGCTCACGCCTTGGATCAAAGGTGCCAGGCATTTTCGTGACAGTATCTTTAAATGCAAAAGAGCACCCCACAGCTTACTCCAGGAGCTCACACGGCTGACAGCCTTATGGGAGATGCCGCGGGAATGTGGACTGTGTAGAAAATGGGCTCGTAATTATTCATGGAACTTCAGGAAATAAACATCCACTTTCAAGAAATTGTTTTCAGCTGCTTTAAAGGCAAGTGGCAGCTAAATTACAGTTCGGGGAAGGAGAAGTTTCCATTTTCTAATTTGATGCATTCTCTTGCATTGTACGACATTATCCAGACTCTGGGCTGCCACATCCTGTCATGCTTCGGATCCCCAGGCTAAGGACAGCTGGGAAGGTTAGGGTTAGGGTTAGCGCAATGCCTCAGAATGTGGGGCAATTCTTTGGACTCTCATGCTTAGGATTCCCATAAGTGCTTTTGGCTGTACATGCTCCGACTGTGCTCCCCTCCCCCGCAGGCAGGCATCCTCTTCTCACGACAAGTAGTGATGTGTATGGAAAGTGCTAGCCCTGCTGAGGAACAACCGCAAACTCATTCTCCCATGGCTTTGCAGGGAAATCAAGACTGGAGGGTTGAAGGAAGAAATGATGTGAGTCAAAAAAGCAAGTCCTGGGTGCCTGCACGCTGGCCAGGGCCTGTCAATACAATAAATAAGGGGCTGATCTCCAACAGTATAAGAAAGAAGAAAGGAAATTAAGTTTTATTAAAAGAGATAACAGACATGCTATCAGGCAGGCAGTTTCCTATTGCCTGCTGAGTCGAATAATGAGGATTCCCAGCTCTGCAAATGATAAAGTGTCAGAAGCAGCTGCAGATGCTCAGGGAGAGTCATAGAAGGCTCATTTTACTTGATCTCTCTCTCTCTCTCTCTCTCTCTCTCTCTCTCTCTCTCTCTCTCTCTCTCTCTCTCTCTCTCTGCATAAAGAGGACATAGGTCAATACTGGGAGCCTTTCTCAATGGCTTCTTCTCTTCCTTTTTGAGAAAAGGACTCTCACTGGACTTGGAACTTTTCCCTTCAGCTAGACCGGCTGGCCAACAGACCCAGATATTGTCCAGTCTCTGATCTCTTCCAATCCCAGTGTTGGGGGCAGGCGTGCATCTCTCGTTCCAGCTGTCGGTCTGAACTCAGTTTCTCATACTTGAGGGACTAGCTCTTTACTAACCAGGCCATCTCTTCAACGTCATATATTATGTATTTAAGAAACATTTCTTTAAGATACTCCAAGAAATAAATCAAATCTGACACAGAATTAAAAACTATACAGTAGGCCAGTGAGAAGGCTCAGTGAATTAAATAAAGACACTTGCTACCAAGCCTGAGGACCTGAGTTCAAAGCCTGGAAGAGAGACTCCTGCATATTGTTTTGTGATCTCTACAAATACTTGAATGGACACACACATGCACACACACACACACACACAGATGCGCACTTTGTTTTATTTATTTATGTATTTAACTTCAACCTGGCCTATTTTAACTTATCATTATTAAGAGATACCTATTCAAAAGGAAAAAATGTTTAAAATAGCAATTTTATACATAATTAAGTCAACAATTCTGGGTGAGGTTAATGTTTATTACAAGAAATTTAAAATAGTATTTTCGAATTCTCATTTAGAGCTTATTATCTGTCAAGCAAATAAAAAATTTTAAAACCTTAAAAGTCATCTTGAGGGCAAATATTTAAAGGCTTATTTTATTCTCTTATTTTGAGTGTACATGTTTTGCCTGTGTGTATGACTGTGCATTATATGTATGGCTAGTGCCCATGGAGGCCAGTAGGGGTTAGATTTCATAAGCTGCATTATGTTATGTTTGATGCTAAGACTCGAACCTGGGTCCTCTAGCAAAGCAGCCTGTGCTCCTAACCACTGGGTCATTTCTCACCCATGAGAGCTGGCAAGGTCCCTTCAGAAAAATTTCCCTTTGCCTCCCAGAGTTTACAGCAAAATGAACTGGTTGAATTAGACCATTTTCAAAACTCTAAATTATTCCTCTGCTTCCAACGATTTCATCTTTTTAAAAGTCTGAATGGTCCAAATAATGAAGAATGAAGCAAAATAGTAGATGGAGGGGAAACCTGTTCAGAGTGGTTCAGCCTCCCCCTCCTGCACAGATAAAAGATGTACTGTGTGCCTGCTTGCTCCAGGACTTGGGAAGAACCAGAGACTCGAGGTGACGTCTCTTTATACTTCTTAAGCTTAGTGTGAAATGTCCCTGGGTTGCATTGAAAATTGATTTTTTTTCTAAGTAGATTTTCAAATTCAGATATTTTCAACCATGGTTGGCTGATTGCATGCTTCTCAGTGGTGAATCTCTGAATCCTGGTGAAGTGGGAGATTGGCAGGCATAGGAACAGTCAGGGTACACGTACAAACACTCCAATTTCCAATGTAATAGGTTATCTGGTGTGGAAAGGGCTGCGGCTGGAGTGAGAAATTGAAGAACATTATTATTTGAGGTGTGAGAGCTGAAGGCAGCTGCTTTGGATCTTGAAGTTATTTTTGTGGAACCAAGACCACATTGCATATTCTGCCAAAATTATGACTGATTCTGAATTTATTTTTAAAAGGTCTCAGCAAGGAAGTCAACTTTATTATATTTACATTGTCTTTAAAATGGGTGGGACAATAATGCATATACATTGACAAATTTAATTATTACATCTACTTTTTACTATAATAAAATGCTTTTAAAAACTCAAGATTTTCCCAGTGTATTGGCATAACATTTTACCTGTTCTACAGAAAACCTTTGACCAGGGCTTATTAAATTCCCTGAGTTATAGAAATAGAAGGTCTTTTACTTCATCCAATAACTGATGGAAGCAGATGCAGAGATCCACAGCCAAGCACCAGGCTGAATTCTGGGAGGGAGTCCAGTCTGGTCAAAGGGAGAGAAAAGAGATTACATGAGCAAAGGAGGTCAAGATCATGATGGGGAAATCTGCAGAGACAACTGAACCAAACTCATAGGAACTCATGAAGTTTACACTAATAACTGTGGAGCCTGCATGGGGCCAGACTAGGCTCTTTGCATATGGAAGACAGTTGTGTTGCTTGGACTCTTTGAGGAGACCCTGGCAGTGGCATCCTGATCCATCCCTCATGCATGAGCCAGCTTTTTGGAACCCATTACGGGTGGTGGGACGCCTTGTTCAGTCTTGATGCACGGGGGAGAGATTTGATCCTACCTCACCTGAATATACCAGACTTTGCTGACTCCCTATAGTTGGAAATGGGGGGTAGATTAGGTAGGGGGAATGCTGAGGAGGAATGAGGGGAGAATCTGTGGTTGGTATGTAAAATGAATAAAAATGTTTCTTAAATAAATTAAATAAAAAAAGAAATGGAAGGCTTTTAAATAAGTCTTGAGTAGGATTGTGTTTAAGATGGCTTTCTAAATTCACACTTAGCCACACTTGTCTTTTAGTGAGAGGATTATGGATGGAGCCATCTGGCTTCCATGTATGGTTTGGGGCAGCCATTCAGCTGCTTCAGGGGACTATGAGTGGGTGAGACTTCAAGATATCTTCCTACAGTAGAGGACTGAGTGGGGAACAGGGATGTAGCATGGGCTAGGCTCCTGCTCTAAATGGTAGAGTCTATGGCAGTGGTCCTCAATATCGTTGGAATTGAACAATCCTTTCACAGGGGTCTCCTAAGACCATTGGAAAACACAGATATTTATAATATAATTCATAACAGTAGCAAAATTACAGTTATAAAGTATCAAAGAAAATAACTTTGTGGTTTGGAGTCACCATGACATGAGGAAATGTATTAAGAGGTTGCAGCATTAGGAAGATTGAGAACCATTGGTCTAAAGCAATGTAGTGTGTGTGTAGGGATGAGGATTCTTGTCTGCATTCCAATTTGTACTCAGATTCTTTCTATAAGAGTTCTCCAGTAACAACTATTTCACGTGACTGTGGCATTTGTGAGACTTTCCAATCTTCCTTTTTCCACCTGCTCCATCCAGTGAAGAAAGTTCTTAGCTCAACGTAGATCTCACGTAAGATCTTAGGATGATGGGAACCAAGTGCCTGGTTTTCTTCTTTATAAGGCCCTCTTGTGTTTCTGTGTTCTGGAATGCCTCAGCTTAGCACTGTAACCCTAACCCTAACCCTAACCCTAACCCTAACCCTAACCCTGCTCCAAACACTGGGAGAACAGCCACTGCTTTCCTTTCCTTTAGTCCCCTTTCCTGTTGAGCACACTTGGTAGTACTACTTAGTTGCTTGCTAACATTATTCTATTTCTTGATATTCTTTCTAATAATGTTTTTTCTCTTTGCCCCTTTTTATTGTGCATGCTAAGGGTTTATCCCAAGACTTCATGGAAGCTAATGACATCTTTAGTTTGGCCTTCAGTGGCCCTGGTCAGTGCTCTAGAGAGTTGAAGATTCATTGGTCAATTTTACACAGTTGGACACAGTATACAAATTGAGATCAAAGATGCAGTATCATAAGTTAAACATGGTAAGCTAGCTACAACATTGTCTTTTAATATTTTTGGATGTCTCTGTTTTGTGTCTTCCCCTCCCCCCACTCAACTGTCACAAACTTTGATTGGGCAGCTCATTCTTTTAGAAGTGTTTGTATTAACTGTTTTGGCTTGAAACTTAAATATCCTTCACAGCTTCATATTCAGAATACTTGTTCCTTGGGTAAGTAGAACTGATTTGGGGTGGTGTAGAACCTTAGAAATTTCTACCAGCTAACTGGTAGAAATAGGTTACTAGATGTATATTTTATCATCTATCTATTATCTACCTACCATCTATTTATATTTATTTACGTACCTATCTACCTACCTCTTTACCCATCCATATGTCCATCCATATGTCTGTTAGCCTTTTGTTTATTATCTATCTATCTATCTATCTATCTATCTATCTATCTATCCATCTCTTGTCTTGTTTAGCTGAGTGTATATGGGGTTAGAGATCAATGTTGGATGCCCTCCCCCAAGTCTCTGCATTATTTCCTGAACCTGAAGCTCATAAATATGGTGAGACTGGTTTGCCAACAAGCTTTGACACTCTTCATGTCTCTGCCTCTCTAGCTCTGAGATTACAGCTGTGCACCACAACCCTTGGCTTTTGATTGTTTTACACAGATACTGGAGATTCCAACTCAGTTCTTCATGTTTGAACGGCAAGCATTTTTCTGCTAGGACAGCTGCAGCCCAGCTCCTTGTCTCAGGCTCACTCTCTTCCTGGTCCATCACAATGTGAACAGCCTGTGCCATATACTCCTGCTGCCATGGTTGACCAGATGGTTTTATTGTGCTTTTTCCACTCTGAAAGACTGAAATCTACTGAACCAGGACCAAAAATAATCTTTTTTCCCTTAATTTGTTCCTTTCAATGACTTCTTTAGTTACCATAATAAAAGAGCTAACACAGTGACATTTCCCTTTGTATTCCTTCAGATAAAACCACTTATTACTATAAGTGCTTGGTGCTGAGTGACCATGCAGTGAAGCTTGTGTCATGCATGAAATTAATAACAACTCTGGAAGTCAGTATCTTCTGAGCCAAATGGTCACTTTCATGAAATCACCTATGCATGTTTTTGAAAGTCCAGTTACCTGGCTTGTAGACTGTTGATGTCCCCTTCTAGAAGGAGAGGTTGGGGAGAGTCAACAGATCCTCACCTGAGTATCCAGCCACATCCCATCCATTTGTATGGGATCTCACCCTCATTTGGCCCCTGGATCTAGGAAAGGTGCTGGAGCTTGTAGACTATGGAAAACTAGGCAAAGGAGGCTCCACTTCTGTGACAATGGGAATCTCAGTATCCATTCAGGGCAAAAATGCATTAGGATCATCCTTGCTCCTTTCAGCAACCACCTACTCATGCTCCGGTCAATCCAATAAATTCATTAGTGCTCCAGAGTAAATGCCAGTGAAATTTTTCCTTTGTTTCTATTTTGGAGCCTTAAACTTGAATTGAAGATATTCATCTCTACTGCAGGTAGAAAATTTTTAGCAAAAAATCTCTAGGGGCTAATACTTCCTCTATGAAAACCTTAGAGTAGAACTACTTAGCACAACTTCAAGCTCGTACATTTATTGGTATTCTAAAGCAATTCAATTTGAATTTAACTTCCTTATACTAAGACCTGTTAGTCTTTCAGAGTGACAACATGAGAACCCAGCCAGTCAGAGGCACGTAGTAAGTGCACCCTCTAAACAGAAGGCGGAAGCATTACCTATCATGCATTAGCATTTTCTTCATTGTCCATTAAGCTGCAGTTCACATCAAATCATTGATCTGAATTTTATTTCAGGATGGCAATGGATGCACTGTGCAGTATAGTGGTTTGAGAACCTAACCGACAGATATTGTTTCCCTATCGTAAACGGTTGAGAATATAAAGCTGGACCAACAGAAGCAACAGACATGGAATAGACCAACAGTGATCCAGGGAATCACCAGTCTTTTACTACTTCTGGGGAGTAAGATTGTAATCCAATGGGTTCACTTCTGCATTTTCCCACTCAGGACTTACTTACAAGTTAATTTATAGTCTATTTATTTGTTTGTTTGTTTATTTATTTATTTATTTAGAATATAACCAGTAGGCAGTACATTTAAAGCTGTCTGTATCCTGGAAGTGATAATAACTTTGGTTGGTGTCAGCTGGGGGGCTGTTGTTCCCATTGAAAAAGAAGAACATTAGGACACAGGATGTCAGAGGACTAATCTGCTCCTCTTTGTCCTGGTGACCTCTGAATTTCCTGCACTCCGCACCAGTGATCAAATTACCTATATGGCTGTTAAGGGGACTGTACCTATCATCTCAGCCTTATTTACTTGATTTCCTTAGCATGTGTTAGCATGATCATATATCTAGGCCTTGTGGTAGTCTGTCAATGCCTTTTAACATATCACTGAAAAGAATCTCAAATTTTCACAATAGGAGATGGAGCTTGTCTCCCCGCCCTCCCCCCCCAAAAATAGATTTAGGGTTAAGGTTAGTTTTGAAAATATACTGTAACAGAATTATTTTAGTACTTATCAGTCAAATACCATACATTGCCACTACCATTGTCTACTACCTACTTTTGGGAGATACTTAAGCAAATATTAAGATCAATATAATATTCCTGGTGACATTTCAGTTTTTTCCTTCAGAGATAAAATTAAAAAGAAAGCCAAGCAATTGTAAATGGATTTCATCTACAAAGATGAGTACCAAGAAAAATTTGGATCAAGCACTATCTTGTTCTGAATTCAAAGCCCTTTGTTTAATGAATGTTGCACTCCTCATTCAAAGGTATTAATTAACTAATTTAACATATACCTAGTGAGCTTTTATTGTATTACAAGCTTCTGGAAATTCAAATGATAAGAACAGCCTCAAAAAGTTCTAGAAGATATCCAGTCGCATAGAAGCCCTTGCCAGGCACACATACAAATCTGAGTTGGGATCCCCACTGGCCATGTATAAGCTATGTGTGGGCATATGCTCTTCTAATCCTAGAGATGGAGAGAGGGAGATGGGCTGATCTGAGAATGTCAGTGGACAGCCCAGCCCAAACAGTAACTTCCTGGTTTAGGGAGAGACCATATCTGAAGGGAACAATTTAGAGAGTGATAGTTCAGGCCATCCAACAACCCTGTCTGGCCTTCACATGCTTCTGTACATATTACATGGCTGCACACACATATATATATATAGATGCATATACAAACACATGAATATATTTTTTAAATAAATAATTATAATTTAAATTTAGCCCTGTCTTTAACCCTTAATCATTTGTCAAAAGTCAGGTTGAGTTCCTGGTAATCAGGCAAAAACCAAACCAAATAACATCAAATTTGAGATAACCCTCTGTGCAGTACCTGAAATAAGCTATGTCAGTTTGAAACATACCAAACAATGCTCTCAGATAAGGATAAAAATGAGTACATTTTCTCAAGGTAGACAAATTAATTCATAGTTTATGACTGTAACCTTTGAAATAGATGGGTCCCTATCTATCCATGTTATAGGTATTGTACCCATCTATTCTATTTTTTTCTATAGGTTCTAGTAAAACAGAGAATCCAAAACAGTCATGATAGGGATAGGAACAGGTTATCATAGTTCAGGCCAACTGGTAGGTAGCATGTCCATTCACTTCAGTTTTTAGCAGGAATGTTCTCTATAATTACCTCTAGATTTCTCCTCCTCCTCCTCCCCCTCCTCCTCCCCCGTTTCCCCTAATCTTCCTAAAATAGAGACTAAGTCTCTAGAAAGAAGCAGAAGTAAGAGAAGCATTGTAGACAATGATTTGTTAAATGTGTTCTCACAGTATTCCCATATTAGACATATTATTGATAACTATTTCTGGAGTTCCTATCATGTGCTGTACACATGAGGCTGGTGAAAAACCCCTAAGCACCAGACTTTTCATCAGCATCAATAATGGGGTCACATCCTAGAAACAAACTCAGATCTTTAATTTAGTCTTTCCCACTCACAGAGCCACCCAAAGTACTCTGATTTCTGCTTAGGAAAAACAGCACAAGCCTTTTCAGAGAGTTTCTCAAATTTCCAAAGTGGGAAACACTTCCCATTAACAAAATTAGTTTTCACAGAAATAAACTAGTTCCTTGTGCTTTAGAAGCTGCTGTTAATGAAATACAGGAAAACTTAGGCCTAAGGCTCACCCTAGAAGTAAAGGTATTTCTAACAGGGCACTTAGAAGACATCACACAGCAAATATTTCTTTGATCACCTTTCCTTACCTTAGGTGTTGAAAACATGTAAAAACCAAAGATCTATTTAGAGGAAAAAGCTGTAAATGGGTTATTTCACCTAAATGAAATGCAATTTTATCTGAAAAGACCTTTTTTCTTTCTGTGCAAGGCAACATTAATTTAATTTAGGAGACTGTTAACCTCCACTGTAACAGATATATAAATCATATTCAAACCACCTTGAAGTTTGTAGTGAGCGGTGCTATAGATCCCAAGACCATTTAAAAACCCCAGCTAAGTGTCTTTTACAAAATGTACACCAGATAGCGAGGCAGAGAATCAAGGTTAATTAAAAGCAAACACTGCCCATGTTCCTCTTTTTCTCTTTCTATAGCTGTCTGCTCATCGGAGTGTCTCAGAGCAATTTTCTTGACTGTTCTATCAAGATTTTAGCTTCTGCTTTACGTCTCTCTTTCTCACATGCATTCTTCATGAGTTTGGAAGCCACTAAACAGACCTTAAACCTGCTTTAAAATTTCAGCCAGCTCTGAAATATTTGATGAGAAATTATACAAAATTCTAATTTTGTAAGATTATATCATACCAATGATATCACCCCAAGTTAAAAAATTTAAGTGGTTTGGAACAATTATTATCTCATTTTTTTATATGAAACAAGAAATAAGTTTAGGACTCAGAAATTGCAGCAGTACTTGAAATAATACATATGAAGAATTGTTCTGTTCCTTGCTTTTCTTAAGAAAATTAAAACAAATTAATCATTTGAAAATGATGTAAAAGCACACATTTCATGTCTATAGAGCAATGAGCTATCACATAACTCTTGTCTTATGTCTCCTTATTGATTGTTTTCTATCGAACACAGTGATGATCTTTGGCAATGATGACAAACAGTTTTTATAGGTGGTATCTCTAAGTCAATACAGTTAGTTGTGTGCTTTCCATAAGCTTGGTGTCTTGCGCCATTGAGTTATCACTGCCTGCCATACAAGAGAGCCAAAACTCTGTCCATGTGACCAAGAAGAATGTGATGGTAGCAAATGGAGAATCCAATTGTCCTGTTAATATCAATAGAAGAGCCATGAGGTGCTTTGGGAATCTGCTCCTTCCAGATGTTTCCATATTTGGGCTTGTTATGTGCTGACCTATGGGTCCCTTTCTCACCTTTGATCTCTTATATCTGCAGACATTGAAGACTGTAGAAAAGCAGCAGAGTCACTTTGATGAGCAGACATTGTATCTACATATAAGTCTTGAGAATAATAGTTTTATTTTAGTCTATAAAGACAGGGATTCTCTGTGTGGTCCTAGCTGTCCTAGAAATTACTCTGTAGACCAGACTTGCCTTGAACTCACTGAAATCTGTCTGCTTCTGCCTCCTGACTTATAAATCTTTAAGAAACTTTTTATTATGTCTTTATGTCTATAAAGAATAGAGCCCAACATGAAGACCATAGCTAATTTCTGACCCCAGTCATAACAATGCATTCATTCCAAATTTGTAGAGACAATTTAGGGAAAACAGGTTCTAAGGGATCATTGAAAGTGAAACAAAAATAGTTCTTTTTGAAAAGGAATATAGAGGATAAGATCTACATAACTAGAAATAATAAGATAAGATATAAGTAGGTAAGATTATATATTTTAGGTATACTATAATCCCAGAAAAGAAGGGCAGAAGGGAAAGAGAAGTGAGTTAAAAAAAAAAAAAGAAAGAGGAAAACAGCATGAAGACAGAGTTTTTCCATACTGGCCACCTGAACAAAAGCTTGTCACATGAACAAGTCTGAGTAGTAGTAACTATTATGTTTCAAGAGTGTCTTTAGGAAAGAAGAGCAAAGGATATATTTTCTGGCTCCTCACTCAATTTTTTGCTATTATTTCAAGTCCTACCCAGAGAGTGTTGCTATCTATACAGTAAGCTGTGGGTAACCACTTGAGCATCTAAAGACACATGGCTCTACTTTGTAGATGTTTTAACTGGTCTACATGGTCTATTCCAAGATCTGTACATGGGAAGTTAACTGAAGTCATTCCTTGAGCAGTGTCAGCAAGCCAAGCATAAGTACCTGGAATTGTGCAAAAATTGACCTTGTATGAAAAATAAATGCAGATGGAACATTAGATTACCCAGATAAAATCAGTTGCCTTCTTCTTGGTGTTTCCATAGGTTTTGTACATGCCAGTTTTATTTCCTAATTCATTGTACCAAAGTTATTTATATATGTATCTGACTCTCTTGAAAAGTTTGAAATCTTTAGATAATGTAGCCTTTCTTCTATTTTTTGAATAATTAATCTAGTTTAGACCAGTCAACACTGAATAAGTGTTTCAATTCTCTGTTCTCTCAAAAAAAAAAAAAAAAACTGATTTAGATAAGAATATAGGATCATGGTCAATATAAAAAGTATGTTAGTATATTATATACTATCTGGGCATGATATGTAATTAATAAGAGGTTTACTAGATTTTTTTATAAAAATAGTAAAAGAAAAGCTGGAAAGTTAAAGAGAAAAGAGATATTGATAATATTTAGAAAATAATTTTAGAATTTTATAAATTCTGTGTGTAATGCTCTTGTATAATAAAAAAAATTGTTCACTTGAATTAGTTTAATAAAATGCTGATTATTAAAAATAGCCAGGCAAAAAGTACAGGCAGAACAACCACACTAGAAGAATTCTGGGAAGAGAAAGGACAGAATCAGGAGTCACCAACCAGTTGCAGAGAAAGCAAGATGAGAATATCTTGCAGAGAAAAGGTACCCAGCTGCATGGCTAAACATAAATAAAAATTATGGGTTAATTTACATGCAGAGCTAGTTAGTAGTAAACCTGAGCTACAGGCCAAACATTTATAATTAATATAAGCCTCTGTGTGTTTATTTGTGACTGAACAACTATGGAACCCAGCAGGACATAAACTTCTGCCAATATGCGGTGCCCAAATGTTCGGCAAGAATTTACATGTAAAACCTGACAATTTTAGGGGAGGTAGCTGCCAGATATTTGGGAATTGCTGTTAGGACAGAAACTTTTGACTATAGAAAGAAAATAACAGTTGTACAATTTACATATATCTAATATGCAGATTTCAATTTTTGGTTACTAAAAGTATTAGAAATACTATTAGTTGATAATTAAGCAATAACTACAACTTAATCAATGGTCATTTTGTACCAGACACTGAGCTCTTTGCAAGGATAATTCTACTTTTAACATATACCATTGGTGCTTATCTTTTGGTTTGTTCTTTTCTAATAAATTCCTGATCTTGTTGGAGGTAGAAATATTTCCAGTCTCAAATCCCATAGCAGCTTACCCTTTCCTACAGCAAGGGGTGGCCATGAAATGCAGGAATATCCTTCAGGACATGGTGAAAATTTATTAAAAAGATTTCTGAAAAAGAGGTGTCTTTTATATGCAAGTGGAATCCTGCTTATGCCTTCTTTATCTTTCTTTTATGGGATGTTGGTGCTATATTTGTAAAACTTTACAAGCACAGCTATGAAAATCACACTTGTAGGCACTGTAGGCACTGGCTGCCAAATTCCAGGCTGTGAGAGATAAATCCCTAATTCTCTAAATCTCCAAAATGGCATTTCTGTTACTAGTTGGATTTGCTCCTTCACAACTTCTATGGAATATTAGATTCAATATTTTGACTTTTTGCTGTGCAAGACAGCAGTTTCACTCATCAGCTCATACTAGAGAATTTGCTTCATGGATATTTATTAGTCAGCTACTTACTATGTACCAAGAACTAGTCCATGAGGACAAACAAGTAAAACAATACCTTTCATTTTCAAGTGCACTTCCAAAATCTTACTGCTTGCTCACAAATTCCTGGAGCTATATACAATTGTAGTTCATCAAACTAAACTAAAAGAATTTTTATGTAAACGTGAGTCAGTCATAATAGATTGGAAATTCTCTAGATATATTAGTTGAGACTAAATGTGTAATTTCTCTTTAATTCAATACTGGAGCAATTTGAAATCAGTATCCTGTGCAGAGAGTGTTACAAATTTTGGAAAGATTTAACTATAAAAATGAGGAAAATACATAAGTACAACTCCTCTAACAGACTGTAGATTATATTTTAATTAAAAATTTAAAAAAATTTAAAAAGATTAACAATTGCTATGATCCAGCAATCTTACCCCAGGACATATAACCAAAGGAAATGAAATAGTTGTTGAAGAGACATATGCACTCCCATATCTATGATAACAATGTCCACAGTTATGTGAAATAAAAATGGCCAAAGAATTTATTGACTGATGAGAAAATTTTGAAAAAGTGGTACATGTGTACAATGGGATACTATTCAACTATTAAAAGATAATAAAATTATGTCAGTTACAACAGCAAGCCCAAAAGAACTCACCATGGCAACATCAGTCCATCTACTTTCCTCTACAATTTCTCTTTAGTATGTAGTCCAGGGACTTTGGACACTACCTTCAATCTGAGTTCACATCCAAGTGACTTTTCTGTCTTGCCAAGAACAGCAAGACTTGGCAGGAAATGAAGCTAAGAAGGCATTGCTTTTTTGGCAGCAGCAAGTGCGTCTTCTAAGAACTGTGGTCAGAGACAGGAATGAGGTCTTTATAGTCAAGAGAAGTTCCCTACTGAAGTCTGAAAAACAAAGTCAAAATCACTTTTCTTAATTTTCACAGTTCTTTTTAGCTTAAATAATTTCTCCTCTCTCTCTATATATATATGTATATATATTTTAAAGATGTATATATATCTTCCCTAAGAAAATAAAGTACATTTTCCAAACATCTAATTAGGTAAATCTGGTGGTTCAAGTAGACAAATAATGAGAATTAAAGACCATAATACTTACCTTAAACACTGAATAAAAACAACAAAGGTTTGCTTTGCAAGATTTTATGAGAATTTCATGAAAGAGCATGTTATTTTTGTCTTCAGATCTTGAATGGCTGAAATACTAATGTGTCAATAAGAACATTGAAAACTTTTTTGGTAAGTAATATTAAAAGCTATTAGAGTAATCAATTCAAACCATGACTTTACTTATGAGTTAGACCAGGAACTGGCACACTGTAAATGTGCATGAATAGACAATGTGAGTGTTGAAATGCCTCCATTCCCCAGAAGAACATGCCTATGTAGATATTGTATGGTTTTGTTGGGGTTATTAGCTCATCAAAAAACTAATGAGCTTTTTTGAAAGGAATTAAATGTGTTTGGAGTTTTGGTCTACCTGACACCTTTGCCCCCAACAACAGAACATGTATTCCATATGAAAGGATCTGAGGAGCTTCTGATTCTGTCCTCTTCAGACATCCTGGTTGGTATAAGGTTGGAGCCTTCGTGGGCTAACAAGGTAACCATAACTGCAAATAGAGTTCTTCCTCTACATGGCTATGTGTATGTATCATAAATCTCTTTGGTTTGCTTGCAAATGTATCTGAAATCATGACTATGTCACAGATTGAATGCTTTGGTAATGGATTTAGTCAATTTGTAATGCGCAGTTTTAGGACTTCCTCTTTACATCCGACAATGACTGTGAGCCCACTTAGCACCCCAAAAGGGGCATTGGGAGGGTGAAACTGAGAGTAAAGAACAAACTTTCAGAAAGAACTTGTCCATCACACATAAACCCAATAAATACTGTGGCAGACAATTCTCTATAGAAATCATAACCTCACCAAGAAGTTTGCTCTAAAAGTCATAATCACAAAAATGTTGGCAAGTGCCTGTAAAGACTGTTATCATACATTTTTGTATGAAATAAATCTTATAGGCAAATATGTAGAGAATTAAGTATTCAAAGAGAAGAAATGTAAGCAACAAGTCACAGAAAGTAAAGGTGATGGTGATGCTATATCTAGCTGCTGTAGCTGTAGGCAAACAATTAGCAGACTTTCAGGTCTGCTTTCTAAATATTCAGTGTTTGATCACTGGGAAAGATAGTGTTCTCTTTGGCGAAACATGTTCTGCTTTTTGAATCTCAAAAGCACTAGTAACCTTCTGATTCAGCTTTCTGGAGAGTTTTCTCGCAGAGTGAACATTTAAAAAAATACAGAGTTCTCTTAAATACAACCTCAGAGCTGCATGATATAGCTGGCCAAATTAAAGCTTTTTCCAATACAAGCAAGTCAGTGTCTAATACTCTTAATTTTAGCAGAGACCTGGCATTGCATAACTTGCTAGGTCAACATCCTTGCAATTTTTCATACTAAGTTTGCATTGTCTGAAAAATTGTGCAAATACAAATATAGGATACAGCATTCATGGGGTGGGTGTTTTTCTCCAAAATTGTAGTTCACCTGAATACATCAAATACTCCATCTCACTGCAAGACAGTGAGTTATTGTAAGGCCTTTAATACAAGATAAGGAAAAGTATGGTATATCTAAGGATGTGAATTGGGGGAACGTGGTTCTTTTTACAGAGTGGAAAATAAGAGGGGGATCTGGAATAATGTATAAGTGGGATTTGCATGTTATACAGATGCTGTGTTAAGTGGAAGAAGCAGAAAGCAGGGCAAGAAGAAAAACTAGAAAAAAAAACCTCATTGGGAGTCAGATCCAGTCATGAACCAGGAAAAGCAATTGTGTAGGGGTTGGTGCATGCAGCCCATCGCCTTCATTATTATTCTGCCCCTCTCCTTTTGGTCCTTTAATCCTTAATAATAAAATATTTCTTTCACTTTGACTTATCTAGATATGTGTTGGGGAGATGGTACAATAGAAAATGTTGTCCCATGTAAAACTTGGCAGGTATGATGCTACCTGTAATCCTAATATTCAAGACGCAGAGATAAAGGATTTCTAGGGCAAGCCAGCTAGCTATACCAGCTGTAGTTAGTGAGCTCAGAGTTCATCAATCCTATGTCAGTAATGAAGTGGAGAACTTCAAGGAAGATACCTAGTGTCAGCTTTGGGCCTACACACAAACACACACACACACACACACACACACACACACACACACACACACAAGCAAAAACACACACCCATACTCCCATACACATGGACAAGCATATACATACATACAAAAATAAAGTTAATTGCCTATACTCTCATACTGTGTGAATTAACTTTTGATTGTGATAAAATACCATAACCAAAGGTAACCCATGGAATTGGCTTACAGTTCCAAAGGGTTAGATATTTGTAGTGGTAGGGAAAAATGGCTGTGGGAGCAGTAAGTTGAGAGATCACATCTCAACTGCACACAGGAAGCAAAGACAGTAACCTGGAAATGTGGAGATGTAATATACTCTTAACCTCCCACCCCCACCCCATCTGTAACATACTTTTTCCTACAAAGATTCTGTCCTAAATTTCCTTAATCTCCCAAGGCAGAGCCACCCAGTGAGGACCAGAATATTGTGAGCGTATGGGCGGCATTTCTTATCTAAATCACTATACTATTCATTCAAATAATATCTACTTGCATCTCATATAGATCAACTATTCAAAAATGTCTAGTCTTAGGGTGGTACGTCATTTTAGTTTTGTTATTTCTGAAGAAGGATTGTGCATCTTCAACCTATAGTATCTGAGGCAAAATAGATAGCATTATACATTGTTTATTCGGGAAAAGTCAAACCACCAGTCATTGCTACATAAGGATGAATGCTTGCTGATGAATAAGCTCTAGGAAAGGATTAAGAAAACCTATCTGTGTCACTGTGAAGAGACACAAGACCTGGGAGAATGAAAGCAATAAAGTCTCAATAACATAGTAGTTCAGTTATTTAGATTTTTTAAATTGCTTTGCAAAATTTTAACAAAAGGCAAATTTTCTTATAGTAGTACTCTCCTGTTGGGCCCACCAACCTACAAATAACTACATAGAGACTTATTATTAGTTATGAAAAGTTGGGCTTAGCTTAGGTTTTTTTCTAACTAGTTTTTATAACAAATTAATCTATTTCTATTAATGTACATTTGATCATGTGGCTTCCTTACCTCTCTGTTTTGTATGTCTGACTTGTTTCATGTCTCCCTTGTGTCTCTCTGCTTCTCTTCTTCCCAGAGTTCTTTGTCCTTGGAAGTCCTGCCTAACTCTTCCTGCCTAGCTATTGGCCATTCAACTCTTTATTAAACCAATCAGAAGGTGCCTTGGCAAAGACACACCTTCACAATGTAACTAAATATTTCATAGTACCTTTCTCAATACAACACTGACTTGAAAGTTTTGCAAATATGTAGAAAAACTCAGTGAGAAAGTTGTTATTTAAATATTTGGAGCCTCTGTTTAATTTTTAGAAAAAAAAAAACCAGCAAATGAATTCTGCTGTCTGTCTATTGATTTTATAGAAGGTGACAATCTCAAAACAATAGGGAAGTAGGTGGCTCCAATAAATTTTACTATTTAAAAATATGCAAATGATAATATTTTAAAGTGAGGTAGAAGTAAAAATTACAAAGAATTCTTTTTAATAAAGAAAAACAAATAATTTGCTACATTTTTAGATTTTTCTGCACTAAACATAAAAAATTAAGATTAAATCAAAAAGATGTTTAAAGAAAATGTTCCCTGGTCCTTAAGACAGTTTTGTGCTGTAAGGGTGTCCCTGTTTTCTCTTGCATCTATGTGTAATGTATCAGGTACTGTACATGTTTCTACTTGAGTCTCTGGAGATTCTGGTTTATTGTTGTTCATTAGCTGGCAACAATCACTTTATGTTCTAGGTCAAAGATTTATTTTCTTTAAATTTATTACATTATAAGTTTGCAATTCAAATTAGACTCACTAGGTAAGTATATCCCAGAATTTCCTTAAATACGGGTCTTAGACTCTTGTAGATGCTGAGAGATATCTTTGAATTTCTGTCAAAATCTCCCCAGCAACTTGACTTGTTCTTTAGTTTTTAATAACAGTTAAAAATAGTTTACTTTTTAATTATGTGGATGCATGTGTATCTTTGTATACATCTGCCATGCATGAGCAGGTGCACATGTGCCTAAGCAGGCCAGGAGGGCACTGCATCCCTTGTAGCTGGAATTATAGGCAGCTGTGAGCCTCCAGACATGGGTGCTGGGAACTGAACTTGCATTTTCCAGGAGAGCAGTGAGCATCATAAGTGCTGACTCTTCTAGCCAGACTCTCAATATCATTTTCCCCCTACATTTTCTACATCCGATGTTCTAATTATATATCTGGTTTTTTAAGGCTTAAGATAACTTGCTTGGTAAGAGATTTGCTAATTTCTTTTTATTTTGTAGTTGCAAATGTGTATACTTATAAAAACCTAAAATCCCTGTGTTTTTCTCTATTTCAAAAACATTTCATTAGCTCCCTTTCCCTCTCTCTGTGTGATATCCCATACCTGAAATCCCCATACTTTTGAGGCAGGAGGATCATGAGTTTTAGGCTGGCTGAGGCTTTATAGCAAGGCTTTATTTTAAGACAAAACAAAAGCAAGCATACAATGTTATTTCCCAAATTTTTTTTTTATTAAGATCAAGATTTCAGTCAACATTCTTAATTTTTTTAGAGTCCATAGGAAACTTTACTCTGATTTTAATAAAAATTAACAGTTTCTTATATTTTAAAGGTTTTTATTCTTTAAAAAATATCTTCATGTCTTTCAATCGGAGTGCTATTTTTCTGGTCTCTTTCCCATAACCCTTCACATATATGTTGCCTTGTATCCCACTAGCCTTTTCTATATGGAACAAAACAAAGAGATGACAATAAATCTTTAAAAAGACAAAAATGCCATGTGGGTTTGTGCACATTCCTGTTTCTTTGCAAACAATTGAGAAACTTCCAGATCCTTACAGATGTTCTGCATTTAATGCCATTTGACTTCAGTAACCTTGTGAGAGAGACGAGTCCTGTTTTCCATTTAGTGATGGTGGTGACATTTGACCTATATCTTAATGGATGGGAAACACATTCATCACAGAGGGGTAAAACAGTATTAAGCAGGAGTTTGATTGGCACCAGACTTTGGCTGAAATATTTGATTGGTGAGATGAAGACTACTTTTTACAAACTCAAAGAGCTCAAGGCAAATACATTTGTATTTGTTTTTATCTAGTCCATGAAAGGACAGAGATTGAACATATTAGTGGAGCGCCATGTAAAAGTCCCACACATTCTTGGGTAGAAAGCAGACAATTTTAGGTTGATAAAATAGTGAAGAATCTGCCAAGAGAAGAAAGTCCTAAGTTCACTATGTTTTCTTAGGTATCAGTGACTTAAAATGACATTGATTTTCATGATGAACAAAAGCTCATTTTCAGTATATATTTAGCTGTATTTAAAGATCATATTTGTGGACCTTCTGAACAAAAATAGCACTTGTATACAGGCCTGAAATCTACTTGAGGTAACTATGGTTTAGGTCTTACAGGGTTAAGAAGTCATGTCAAGACCAGATGTCACTCTAATGCTCTCCTCCTATATAGTGTCACTAATCACCACTGATAAATAGAAAGTAAACCAAGACACTCTCAAATTTAGCCCTATGGCTCATACTCCTTCCTGAAGACTTTTCCTCTCACACAAGGGGTGTCAGGCCCCTAAAATATATGTCTCATGAGGCAGATGCCTAGTAGATAAGTAGGTATTTCTTGACTGATATGAAAGGTTCTAAGAGCAACTCATAGGGAAATACTCTAAACTCTCAGAAGAGACATAGAGGTACAGTGGGAATTCTCAGAGACCTAGATCATGGTTGCCATCCTCCCCACTCAATAGGCATTATAAGAAAAGATCCAATTGAGTCTTTAGTTCAATGATTGTAGGGTGGGGCTTGTATACCCCCATCTATATCCTTAAATATACATATATATGTATATATTTAAGTGGGTGAAGGGATATGCAACAATCTGAGAGTCATTTATGAAGGCAAGGGAACCTGTTATCTCATACAAGGGACAAATGTCCATCAAGCTGTGCAGTCCTTAAACACTCTATAATGTTCTGCTACAACATAAGGTGGGCAAATCTTGAGAAAATACTTGAAATCCTTCATTTGCAGAACATTGTCATTGTAACCATGATGACCTTGTCCCTTGTAGAAGGAAAAAGTGAGCTTGATGAATGTGTCATAACATTTTGGAGAACTGAATCTGAGCCTTTTTTCTGCTTCTAAGTATGGAGTCTGCCAGAGTATTACATTGTGTCAGAGTTGGAGAGAAAAATGCCAGGAACAGAGAAAGAGGTCTCTTTCCAGCTTTGGTTGGCCATGAAAAGATAGAAACACATATCGTCAAAGATCCCAGGGATTCAATGATGGAAAATTTAGAGTGTGCCAGGAACTATGAGACCATTGAGTCCATCAGCAGGATA